>WYDI02029035.1:30190-54037 GCA_009867235.2 Psittacus erithacus | reverse complement strand
CGGCGAGTGGTGATTGTATTCTCTTCCCTTGTTATTTCCCTTATCATTATTATTATTGGTGGTAGCAGCAGTGGTTTTTTTATACTTTAGTTACTGGACTGTTCTTATCTCAACCAGTGGAAGTTGCATTCTTTTGATTCTCCTCCCCCTCCCTCGGGGGGGGGGGGGGGGGGCAGGAAAGGACAGGTTGTGGGGGGAAAACGAGCAGGCTACGTGCTTTTCTAATTTACGACTAAGCTTAAACCCCGACAAGGACACCAAAACTGCACACAATACTCCAAGTGAGGTCTCACGAGAGCAGAGCAGAGGGGCAGGATTACCTCCTTCAACCTGCACACAGTCCTGTGCCCACATCTGAGTCAGCAGCTACCTGCACATGCTGGAGGTGGCTGTGAGGATCTGCCCTACAGGGTCTGGAGGGGCTGGCAGAGCAGGTATCAGCTGTGCTCATCCAGCTCACCTCCTTTGTGTACATGGTTTGATATCATTTACAAAGTGACTTCCAGAAGAACCTATCAGGGACAGAGAAGCTGCCACAGAAATCAGGAAAAAGAAAACAGAAAAGTCATCAGGATTCTCTAGTAACCTGCCTGGTTCTGGAAACAAAGACTGTGATGCCCTGCCACATTTCGGATGCGGCAGGGCAGATGGGATGTAGCAGTGTGGACCACAGCCAGGTCATCTTTGCTCCGGTGTCATTTCTGGAAGATCAGAAGATGGATCCAGACATCTTGTGATAGGAGGAAGGAACAGGAAAGAATAGCAAAGTATTTTGCATAACTGTTAGGAAAGAGACAAAGGCAACACAAGGTGCTGGAGGAAGGTGCTGGAGTCAAAGATGGACAACCAGAATTTGTGTTTTCCTTTGCAGAAGGAGTCAGCACTGAAGGATGGGGACACAGAAGCATGTGGGACTGAAAGCATGCACAGGACAGTAGCAAAACAGCTGACTGTGAACCCTCAGGGATGAGGGAGCTGAGGTCCCTCATGTAACAGTCTCTTGGGGACAGTTCTAACAGAGCCATGGGATGCCTATGCATTTCCTTGGATTACTGAAGGAAAAAGACCTGTGAAGGGCTAGGATCTGAGCAAAGCAGGTGTTCATGTTTGGGAAGTTCAGGAGATTGACCTCACTGTTAATCAGAATACCAGGTGCAAAATGAACCCTTACACATTCACTGCCCCTGGAATGACCCTATTCCCAATCCAGAAAATGTTCCCTCACTATTTCAGGCTTTCCATTACCTCTTAGTCCTGGGCCTCTCCCCAGTGCACTTGGGTATTCACGCTTGGGCCCATTATGAACAAAGGTCATTAAACCTTGTCATGTACACTATGTCTAGCTGGAGTTTCCTTAGACCCCCAGAGAAGTTAAAAAAGGGCCTCCAAGACACTTCTCCTTGGCAATAGCCCCAGTAGCCTCTGCCTCTGTGCTTGGTCTGTAAGAAGTGCATTTTCCAAAACCGGATCACATGTAACTTTCTATGACCTTGTAGCCTTCTCTTTACTTTTATGAATGAATCTCTATTAAAAGCGGGGGATAAATGTTTTTCCTTTGTCCCTCTTTCAGTTTACAAATTTGTCTTCTCCTATAGCCAGCTGTTAAAAGATTGGTTCTGCCCCTGCTTTCACCTTTCCTGTTTTATCAGCTGAGACATCAAACTGGGGGCCTGACCACTTGGTGTTAAAGATCCATGGCTCTCTTTGTAAGGCAGTGGCCTGGCCAACTCTAGACTCTAAATGCTGCCTTGTCTTACCGTTTGAGTTAGCCTCTCACACCCTAAATTGCAAGGCGTCGTTGCCTTGAGCAATGAACAGCTTTTCTGTCCTAATTCAGGGGTGACAGCAGTAAAGCAATAGGTGAAAGAAATTGCGTATTTCTGATGTATGAGCACTGCTGAGAGAACTTTTTTAGCTCTTGCAAATTGTTTGACATCCGCAGATGAAAAGGACTGTAGAAATGCTTGCAATGGCTTATTATTTTGGGCCTGTTGCTATTCTTATTTCTATTACCCCTGTGCCAATTACCTTCTTTTCTGCAAGATTTCACCTTCTTACTCTACACCTGCCTCAAGAATAGGCAGAAATTGCAAATTAAAAAAAAATTGCCTAAAACTGATGAACTGCTCCAAGAAACACAGTAAAACTCCTTCAAGAGACACAGTAAAACTCCTCCATTCTGCCCAAGCCAAGTCTTTAACTAAGCCCACTAAGCACCTCTCCACAGATAACTACAGTGAGCAGAGGTTTTCAGCTGTACTTGTCATAACTTCCCAGCCTGCAGAAAACACAGCAGCGGCTGTGTACAGTTTTGGGGTCCTGCTCTGTGGAGGTATGGCATATGGTTGGGTGGTTTTGGAGAGGGATGGACTACTCAGAGTGGTAGTGTCACTACTAGTAGTAGAGTCACACTGCTGACTCAGAGCCGCCTCAAAATACATTTTTTAAAAAATATTTAATTTTCCAGAATGTTTTGACAATTCTCCCCACAGCACAGGTCAACTCATCTGGCTGCTCTGCAGTGACCTCTAGGGTACGTTTGCTTTCAACCCTGTTGCAACCTTAAATCGCCTACAAAAAACAGTTTCTCCCAGATAGATTACATGTTCCTACTTTCTCTTCTAAGACTGGCTTGTGCCATTGCCAGTCTCAAAGTCTTTTTCCACACAATGCCTTAGGTAGGAAATGTAGGGAGAAGAGAGCCTTGTTATCTCCAGTTTGCTGATGCATCAAAGGAAGTTGCAGATGCTCCACATGGATCTGATCCAATAGCCTCTGAAGTCAATCAAAACCCTTCCCTCGACCTCTCATTCAATTTCCCTCTCAGTAGCTCCTTATGCAAATCATAGTCCATTTTGTCTGTCTCTCTAACAAAATCAACATGTTTCTCTCCAGCATATCCCTTTGTGGAACCTGATGGAAAACCTTTCAAATTTCTTGGTGTTCTCTTTCTCTGAAGACGTGTGAATTGAAAGCAGATTAGCGCTATCCAAAGGAGGGAAGAAGCAAGCCCTGACCCTGCAAACCTGTGGAAGTACCGATTACTGACAGCTATTATCACTCTGACTGCAGCAGGAATGCTCACCTGGGTAACAGCCAGGAGGAACAGGCCTCAGATAGGGACCTGCTGAAAATCAGGCACAATGCAAATGAATGCAGGGCACTTGACAGCAGAAGGTTGTCAGGAAGCCAAACTGGAAAGAGCTAGCTAAGCCTAAAATGAAATTGTCTGAATTTGCTAAAGGAAATAAATAAATAAAATTATGAATAAAATAATGGATGGAAGTTTAGAGTACTTCAGTCCTAGAAAGCTCAGGACTAAACTGTTCAAAATGAGACCAAAATTCACAGTAGAGGCTAAAACTAAAAAATAGGCACCCCCTACTCATGATGACTGGGATGCAATCCTAGCGCTTTGTGTCTTTTAAGATAATCCTTATGTATTCATGTGCCAACAGCCCCCCTACCCCCCCCAAACAATTAAAAATCTGGGATACGGATTAAAGCGATAGCAGGTGGCAATCTAATTGCTATCAATCCTACATCTGAACCTCTCATTTGTCATATAAACTCAACAACAGCTGGCTCTCAACCCTGGTTATCCTCACAGCTATTACAACAGGTTCAAAGAAGGGATGGGGGTGCAGGTTCCTCTTCTGCATGCTGCCAAGGACCAAGGGGAGGAGAGGGGTGTACAGGTGCTGTGCTCTGCAGCAGTGGGATGAAGGTGGCAGCAGTTTAGCCCCCCTTCTCACTCTTTTCACAGGAGCTATTCATGGAGGGGACTCAGCATTCATTATCTGGTACCCACTTCAGTCACACACTGAGTCAAGGTGGGCTGAGGAACATCCACCATGGTGGTTCACAGCCAGAAACCTGCAAGCCGCCTAGGCAGCAGCACAGCAAATGGGATGCACTGTTGTGAACAAGAATAAGCAAGAAAGCACTTTTTTACCATTTTCAGGGCTGGTTTAGTCATACTTCAACGTTTCGGGCATTGCTGTGCCTTGGCGAGCCTGGTTTTTGGTGGGGTTAGTTTAACACGTATTGGTGTGCTGTGGAAAGGGACGAGGTGGCAGCGGCAGGTCGTAACACCTGGTCGGCACCGATAGGGGCTCAGCAAACTGCCCGGCTGCTGCCCGACGGGCCCGGGGGCAGGCTGGCGGACACCCAGGCCCCGTTCGGGGGCTCAGGGCCGGTCCCTGACAGTGCCGTTCAGCGCGGCGTCACAAGATGGCGGCAGAGCCCCGAGGCCGGGCCCTAACGGCTCCCGCCGCCGGCTGGCTTTTCCCGCGAGGAGTCCGCAAAACTGGTAGGAGCTGGGGAGCTGGCCTGGGAAAAGATGGAACAAACTGTGGTGTTGTGGGTTTGGGGGATGTCTGTGTTCACGGTTACAAAAGCTTGGTAGATTTTGGCTTCCAGGTACACCACAGCAACCAGATCTAGTTGAAGATGTCTAATTGCAGGGATGTTGGACTAGATGATCTTTAACGGTCCCTTCCAATCTAAACTGTTCTATGATTCTGTAGTTTCCTTATGAACAAATCACACTTCAGACTAGGAGTGCAAGGTGTAGGCACAAATTTGTTTGTGGTCTTGAGAGGTCTCTGTGGCATTGGCCTCTCAAGTTTAAAGGTGTAGGCCAGCTGTGTTATATGTGTCTTCTTTGATGGCATTTTGGTGGGGGACAGTAACACTTGACTGGAAATTAAGAGAGGCAAAGCTTGGGTAGGGAGGGAGAAGAGGGAGCAAGAGATGATGATATCCAGGAGATAAGGGCAGGGTGTCAAGTGCAGAGGAGAGTCTAGGTTAGGGGAGAGGGAATGAAGCACTTGCTGAAGTGACATGGAATGGACTTCTGCAGGAAGGGAAGAGACTGAGGTCTCATCACCTCTAAGGATTCAGTGGAATGTATTGTATAACCTGTGGCTCAAGCTATCATTACTAACATGACACTTCAAATCAATAGGGATATGTTCACTAAGTAAACTCAGTTTGCATTTGATAACAGGGAAGAACTGATGACTCTATAACCAAAAGTACACCTTAAAATGTGTTATTGTCCCTCAAGTGCTATTCCTAAGCAACTGCAGACCCCAATAACCCAAAATACAGGGAGACAGCATCTCTGACCTGCAACGAAAGGATAATCTGGTGTGTGAGATACCAGGCATAAGCCCTGGGAATGCAGAAACTGAGCTGTGAAGACCTGTGGAGGATTTGCAGTGAACACTGGCATGGCATAAAGAGGGCACTGCATTCACATGTGTTCCCCTAAGCCTTTGTGTGCCAGTGTGCAGGGCCAGCCCTCGCTGCCCAGCCTGGCAGCTGCAATTAAGGGATTCCCACTCGCCATGAACAGGTGCAGCCCCACCCAAACAACAACGCAGCAGACAAAAGGCTACAAATAAGGGCTAAATCCCTCTACTGTACATTGCAGTGGTGAGCAGGGACAGGTGGCCTACGGTGATTCAGGTTCAGTCCTCACGCTGGGGCGGGAAACTGTGGCGCTCATTTGGATATGAACTATTATATGGTAACTCCCTGTGGGCTCTGTTGATGGGGAAGCCAATGGGAGCACAGATTAAATCAAACAGCTTGTAAACTACTGGCAGTGGAATGATTTCTACATATTTCTGACAGCTTGCAAATTAAGGTGAAGATGAAGGAGAAGCTGCTTTCTCAAACTACCCCTTCCCCATCAGTACCTTACGTCATTCATTCGTTCACCTACAATTTATCATCAAGATCTTGTACATCAGAAGAACACGAGTGTATGAGTGCGGTGGATTTACCTCACGTACCTTTGGTACTTGCTATGTCAGAAGAGATCTTGAACATTTCAGTAACAAAACAGAAGCAATTTTCATCTGATGTGATCTTTGATATTTTCTTTATTTACTGCAGTTTTTTTGCTGTTTTAGATATGTCTTGCCATGAGTGTTCTGTCTGTAGATCTGGAGGAAGGTCTTAATACAGCTCAGGGGTGTGGGCAGCTCAAGTGAACTTCCAGCATTGTGATCTGCACTACATAGTGCATCCAAACTTTCTGCCTTGGGTGCATGCAGCTTTGTTATCATAAATCAGAGTGCCCTGCAAGCTTCCATGTGGTTATCTTCATAACACCTGCAAGTAAGTGAAAAGCTGGATTCTGCACTTAATAGATACGGCTGAGCTATGAAACACTGGATTCCTCTCAATCAACAAAACCACCCAAGCTGGTACACCCATCTTTTTTTCCTTGACTATTAATTAACACCTCACACTTAGGGGTGTAGTTACTTTAACATAGATATGGATGCTTTATCCCTTTTTAGATGCTGTCAGGTATCCCACATGAATAGCCTACAAGGAAGATCCAGCTGAGCTTCCAGAAATGTGGAGGACTCCTGTGGGTCCTGTCTCATCTCTGCAAGTCCCAAGAAATATATATGATACTATATAGTACTTAACATGGTACAAAACTGTGTGTCATACTCCTGCATGTAAGGAACAGAAACCCTTTCTAATTAATGTGCAGCTTTTAACTGGCTAAAGTTAGAGCCAATGACAACTCACTTGTGAGTGACTTGCTTGAGGACATTGATTCCAGAGGCATGTGTTTACAAGCCCCCCCAAAAAAAAAAGCAAAGAAGAGGATCCTGGGAAGTATAAATCCATCAGTAACCATGATAATGAGAGTCAATTATTAATCAATTTGTAAGCACATAAGAGATAAGAAAGCAGTAGAACATATCAACATGGATTAACCAAGAACATATCACTTCAAATTAATTCAGTGTCCTTATTTGAAGGACTAACTAACCAAGTGTATAAGGAGATAGATGTGATATATCTCAACTTTGTTAGTATCAAAAGCCTTACTTTTCTTATAAACAAACTGATGAGATCTAACTGAAATCAGGATTAGAGTGAGCACATAATGTTTGAATCATACTAAAGCACTCAACTGCTGTACACTGTCAAAGTTGGATGTGCCAAGTGGGTCCTTGGAGGCATCTGTTGTGGCCCCAATGTTTTCAACAATAAATAGGCTGCTGGAAAAGAGAGTACTTAATTCAACTCCAGAGAGCACTGGCTGGGATAGGTTGATTTGGAGAACAAGATCAGGACTCACATTGATCTTCACAGATTGGAGAGCTTGCCTGAAATCAATAAGCTGCACTGTAATAAAGACAAGTACAAAATGCAGTCCTGGGACAAAAGACAGATCAAATGTGTGGTTTGTGAAGTGAGGAATAGCTGATATGGCAGCAATAGTGCAGGAATGGACCAACTGGCTATTGTGAACTGGGTAAAGTGGGATAAATGTCATTTGGGGATATATTAGCACCAGTGTCTTGGGTACAATTCTGAGGTAATTATTCTGCTCTACTTGGCACTGGTGAGGCTTAGCCTAAGCACAGTGTCCAGTTTTGGACAGTACACTTGAAGAAAAGCTACAGGGAAATTAGCAGCAAACAACAAAAAATGTTATCTTTTAAAAGGGCACACTGAAGGGATATGGATTTTCTTCATCTCAGGAAGAACTCATTGAAAGGAGGCATGAAAACGATCCTTACTGTGAGAAAGGTTCTCATAGAGTAGAATGAACAGTGTTCTCCCATGCCTATTTAAGGTGAGCTTAAGAGAAGAGCTATCAGGCTAGGTAAAACAGCACTTTCCATGTGTGGACAACTTCCAAAGAACATGCAGCATCTCCTCATGTAGATGTTTTTCATGTCCCTGACTTGGTTAATAATTTGCCATGAAGATAAAAGCCTCAGGGCTAAATGGATGGAGAGATGTTGTTTTGCAATGCCTAAATTGTAGGTGCTGGGCACCCAGCCCCAAGGCTCCTGGTATGGTGAGAGGCAGGTGATCAACAAAGAATGCAAGAGTGAGCCAGCAGGCTCAGCAAGGAGCCAAAACATGTAAGATGTCTAACACTGGGCTGGAAAAAAACCTAACAGCACTTAGAAATGGGGGTTGTGGGACCTCCACTGGAAATCCTTTCCTATAACTGAACAACTATGGCAGGTCAGCTCTTCCTAGTTAAAAATCATTGAGATAGTTTTCACATTGTATTACAGCCAAGACTATTCAACAAAACACCTACAGTGTAGGGTGTCTCCTCAGGAGAGACGTTTGTGGTGTTAGATAGTAGCTGAGGAAAGGTTCTTGAAGAATGTGGACCCCTAGCATGCTTTTAAGCCTCTGGTTTTACCTTCATCTCTAAATCTTGCAACTTCTTCCAAGACAGGAATCATTAATTTAAAACTCAGGAGTACTAAATAGTATCTAATAGTTTTAATACATCAGCTTGCTGCTTTAGTTCTAAAAGCCATTAGACATATTCATGGAAGAGAGAGAAATGTGTCAAGAGCTTTTAGATACACAGAAGCAATCTCCGGCAAAAGAAGTCCCCGAGCTCTTACCACTGGCACATGTGGATGAAGAAATTGGATGGACTTATGCCATGGCCCAGGATAGTAATCTCTTTGCACTTACAGACTCAATGGAAAATTTTCATTAACGGTTTTAGAACAAAAGAAGGACAGCTAAGAACATCTGACACAGTCACAGAGCAGGGTGGGCATCCCAGCATGGAGGAGGCTTGAAAAGTCATCAGGAGGAAGCACTGTGAGTGCCAGAGTGGCAAGCAAGGAATGAAATCCAGCAATAGGAGGTCATATATTTGGGACACATGGTAAGAACATATGCTGTGGCCTTGGAAGTCCTTGCCAGGTAGAGGAGGAAAAAGACCTTGGGGCAGTAGTTAATGACAAAGTGGTCATGAGCCACAGAAGGAACATGGCCATGAAAAAGGCAAATACAACCCACACAGTACAACTTGAGGAGTTTTGGCAGAAAGGCAAATACCGACGGCATTCTCCAAGGAAAGGCATTTTCCACAGTCATCCATCTCCTGGATGACTACGTATATAAACTTAAGGGAAAATCCTGTGGAGATTGACACCTTTTGTGGGAGCCTGCACTCCCAAGAGCAAACGGGCATAAACCAGGGAGGAAGAAATTGAGTGAGGAGAGAAAACAGAAGGAGCCTCTCACCCTCCAAAAAAAGAGCAATGACTAGAAAAATCTTATTTCTATTTAATCTAGAGCTGTATATATCTATGGAAGAGATGATATAACGCGGTTGTTTGCTGAAATAAAAAAGTGCCTTGTTATCCATTGGGATGGGCCTCTTAGTCATAGGAAGTTGTCCAGAGCAAAAACCATTCAAACCGAGTGGCAGTGCCTCCTGCCTGCTGATGCTAAGGAGTCTTGTGGCCCTTTTTAAGCTGTCCGGCATGTGGATAGAGCCTCATGAGCAGTCATCTGCTTTGCCTTGTTCCAGCCAACCCTCTCGCGGTTACCGTGACCGTCCGGTGCCGATTTTCAAGTGAGCGATGCTCTGGATAAGGCTCTGGTCTCAAGGAACGATTCCCCCTCCCCATGAATGGTTTTATGCATTGGAAAGTAAGGGACTCCTTACCAAACGCGGTTTTCACACACTGCTCCCCTCCAGTGGCCTGACTTACCAGTCCCCCAAGGGAGAGAGCGCAGGGACACCCCGCAGCAGGTACCGCGGCGCACGGGAGGGCCGCCCCGGGCAGGGCTCGCCCGGGATGCCACCGAGGGATCCGGGCAGCCCGCGAGAGCCAGCTCCTGATCCCAGGCTGCCCGAACCTTCTGGGGTGGTCACTACCCGTTTAGGAGACTGTCCCCTGTCGGGGCCGGTCAGATTTGTTGCCAGTATATTCGGCTGCGATGCCCTACAGGAGCTCCTGCGTCCTGCCCGTCCAGGACAACCAGTACTTCCCCGGCATCCCCTACCCCGCACTGCGGCTGTCTTTTCCTCCGAGCTCCCCAGCCCGGGCCTGGCAGGACCTGGCAGGACCTGGCAGCCCCGGCTAGTCCAGCAGGCCCGGCACGGCCGCCCCGCTCGCACCTGAGCCACTCCCGCCACAGAAGCTGGCGGCAGCCGCGGCCCTGCCGCTTGCGCAGCCTTTGGAGCCGCAAACCCGGTCATCTCCGTTGATTTCAATGGTATTAGCTTCGAGCCCTTCTGTTGTGGAGCAATTTAGAAGCTGATGAAACAGTAAATTCTTCGTGGAAACGTAGGCAGCTTTGTGCTTTCTCAAGCAGGTGCCTGGCGGTTTTAGTCAAGGATTGGTAAATTTACAAGAGCGGAGTGGACGTGCCCTCCCCGGGCTATTGTGAAATTCAGGGACGAACAAAGGAGAATGTGAATATTCACACAGCCGCCTTTCAGCGTGTGGCATTGCTCCGCAATGTTTAAAGCGCTGCGCTTTCTTTTTCTTCTTGTTTGGGAAAAAAGCCCACCAACACCCCCCCTCAAATCAGAAAGTACCTGTTTTCGTTTTAAAGCACATGGAAATCATCCGTGAGCAACCATATAATTTGATTTGCTAGGCAATCTGCGAGGCGATTGCACATCATTTATAATGTTCATTGAGCATTTTGCTTAATTGTGTCTCTTTTTGTAAAGGAAGCACAGCCCCCTCCCGGCTGCGCCCGACGCAAGTGGCCAGATTCCCATGGACCGCAGGCAACCGCCGGCCTTGCGCAGGGGTTCCCAAGCAGAGCCGTGCCCCTTGCATGGCTGGGGGAGAGAAGGGGCTCAGGTACAAGGCTCCTGCTCGCACACGGCCCGCGGCTGCGGCAGGTGCTGCCCGGCCGGGCTGCCGGGTGCCTGAGTGAGCCCAGGGTTCTGCATGTGCGGGGCAAGCCCGGCGGCACCGATGCCGTGACGGGGCTGCTTTCCTTCCCCAGGCCCGGGAAAGGAACTCGGGAAGAAGACCTGAAAGTGGCACCGGAAGGGGAGGAAAGATCTTTGATCTTTGCTGGAGTCCCCCCAGGTGCTTTGCCATAGCTGGTCGCGCTTCCTCACGCCGCACACAGGCCGGCAGCGAGACCGGAAGGTCGTAGGGTGCCTCGGGGCATGGAGGGACGGGCTGGCAGACCCGTGTTCAGCGGGACTGGAGGGAGCCTCAGACTTCCCATCTCGGCCCACCCGGCGCAGCTCAGGACCATGGAGCAGGGGAGAAGCCGAGCAGACCCAGGCTGGGCAGAATCAAAGCCGGGGCTAGGCTGGGCTAGCAGCCCGTCCACGCTGCGGCGGAGGAAAGCCGGCAGCTCCCCTGCGGCTTTTCCGCGCCTTTTGCCGACTGCGGCCGCCCAGCCGCACCATATAATTTGATTTTCCCCCGTGCCCGCAGATCGATTGCAGCTCATTTGTTACATTCAGCGACTCCTCGAAGCAGGGGAGGGGGGAAAGGGCGGAAGGGTGGGCCGGGGGAGCCGGGGGAGCCGGCGGCACAAGTGTTGGGATTCCCATGGGCTGTGCCTGCTCTCCAGCTTGCCGCGTTGGCACCCCGGCCCGAGAGGCCGACAGAGGGGGGTTTGTAGACATGGTGACCTCCGCGATCTCGGCTTGAAAGAGCCTGAAAGGAGGGTTTTTATGGTGCATTACAAGCCCAGCGCCCAGGTACCAGCGTGGAGGGGAGGGCTCGCAGCCGGGCCGACCCCGGCTGCAGGTGCCTCCTCGTCGGCCGGGCGTGCGAGGACCCGGGGCCGCCACACCGTCTTTGTGGAACTGCCTCCCCGCCGCGCTCGCCCCAGTAGCAGTGCCGGGGGGGGGAGAGAAGCCCTTCTCCCGCCTATTTATGGGCCTCACGTGGCGGCTGGGGAAGGGGTGGGGTAGCTGCGGCCGGGCCTCGGCGACTGGCCCCGTTCCCTCTGCCCCCCTGGGCTTCTGCACGGGTCCAGGGCACCAGCCTCTGGGGGCTGGGGGTGCTGGGGGGCACAGGCAGTGAGAGCTGGTGGGGCTTTGGTGGCCCTCGGGGAGCAAAAGAGCTCCCGCAGACGTCGCTGCACAGCGGTTTTTGTCCTGCGGGATCTGGCACCGCACAGGCTTGCCCCCTTTCAAGCGTGTGGTGGGACACCCTGACACCTCAGTGGGGTGCTGAGGGTCTCCTCCCTTGCCTGCAGAGCAGAAAAATTATCGAAAGTTTATTACCAGGAAACACAAGGTCCCCCAAGGTTGCACTGGGCAAAGCTTAGGTTAAATTATGCTTTCAATGGTAAAAAGACCTGAGACCAGCTCTGGTCCAGTCTTTTAAAAGCCTCCTGCTTCCTTTCTGCATCCAACATTATATTTCTGAGCGAGTGCAGTACACCGAGGAATTCTTACAGGTGAGCTGCTGAGTTTTATAATCTTGAGAAAAAACAAGCCGTACTCGGTATTCGCCCCACTGTGGCTTTATGGACCTGAGTTCTCCTCTTTAACCGAACGCTGACAGTGCAGAGATGAAGATTTTAGAAGAATATTGGGTCCGTGGAGGAAGGGGGATCTCTCCCGGCTTGTTTTTCCATTCCTGTGGGTTCATGGCTTTGGGTCAATAGGACCTAGGAAATATATGCTGGTAACATAAGAGTGAGAGCTGAATTTTAGGCCTGGGTAGGAAACCCAACACACCTGGAGACCTTATGGGACCCGGGTGTTACCTTAGGTGTAGCTAGCAGGTCCCATTGTTCTGAATTACCACAAGGTTTGGAGCTACTTCTCGAGGTCCTGTACTGAAAGGCGGTTTGCGGTGTGGGGGCCTGTGGCTCCTCTCCATCTCGGACCTGACTGCTGCTTACTTAACTCCACCTTTTATCCGGTTCCGCTCTCTGTTCAAGGCAAAATGTAGTCGAAAGTGGAAGCCGGGGCCGGGAGGCGACGGGGATGGGAGCTGAGGGGCGTCGGAGGGACCCCGTGCCTCGTCCGGCTAGGGGCCAGAGCAGGCCGCGCTCCCCGCGCAGCACCCCCGAGGGCTCCGCGGGCGCGGAAAGGCACCGAGGACGAGCGCTGCTGCTTCTCACCGTGGGGTTTGTACGTGTTTGTACGTGTGCGCTTTGCAGTCCCGCCGGGAAGAGGGACTGCTCCTGCTGCCCGGCTGTGCTTCGGCACCGGAAGACCCCGAGATGAAACTTGTCAGAGGGAAGGGATGGGCACCGGCCGAACGGGCTCTCTTCTTGCCCTGGAACAGCAGAGCCGCTGTGGCTTCCCAGCTGTCCTGCGGGACCCTTCTCCCAGGGAGATCTTTGCCGCCTTCCCGAGCCAGGATCGGGCTCCAGCCCTCGCTGAAGCTTCATTCTTCTCGGGCCAGGCGGCTACAGCGCTGAGCATCCCTACTGAGGCAGACCCAGAGGGCCTGGCAAGCCCGTGTGCTCCGGGTCCCTCGGTGAGCCACTGAATTTCGGTATGCGCCCTCTCTCCCCGTCCCCATGTCCAGCCCCATCTATGGACTTTCAGTGATTCCCCGTGAAGCTGGCTGACAGAGGAACTTTTGTGTGGTCATTGGCTGTGGAGGAAAGCGGTGTGCCCCTTGGCGTCTTCCCTACTAGTTCTTGCCCTCGGGGAATGAAAATAACGAGGTGTCAGCCACTGGTCACGCATTTTCTTTGCTGGAAAGTGGCTCAGGGAGGTGCCGTTCCCGTGAGCACACCGGTAGGCAAGAGGAAGCCGGGTGAAACACCTGGACAGGACAAATATTGAAAGAAGGGCATTTGCGACACAGGTGGTGCTGGTCCAGGTGCGTTGCAGTGGTCCGGGCTGCGCAGGTACCGGCTCTTGCTTTTTGCAAGTTCATTTTTCGTAACCTCTTAGGCAACCCGGGAGGAGCCTTCCCGCTCCTCGGACAGTTCATTTGGGGACAGTCATTGCTCATTGCTCGCAGGCAGACGTACAAAACGGGAACTGTTCGTCTTTAAAGCCGTCGTTGTCGCAGGGGTGGGGGCTGAGGTCGGCACAGTGAGGGGAAACGCTTCTTCTGCTCCAGAGCCGAGCGTCGCAGCGGGCACTACGCGCCAGGGAGCCGCGCGGCGATATTCGATCCATTGCTTTCGCAGCCCTGCTCATACACGGGGCGCAGCGCGCCCGGCGAAGGGGAGAGGAGCTGTCCGAGACCAGCCCCATGCATCGCTCACCTCCCCCGGGGCGCTGCTGGCCAAGTCACCAAAGATCTGCTAGGTCTGAACGGTTTCAAGACAGGCTCCTAGTCTCCAACAGTTTGGACGCAGTAGATTGCCAAAGTACCCGTCAGCTTCCCCCAAGCAGTGCGCTCCCATCATTTGGAGCTGCCAGGCGGTGCCGGGAAACCTGCTACCGCAACGGCGCCTCGAAATGTCTGTCGGTCCTGACGAAACTGCCTCGCAGGGATGGACAGACCGCACAGACCAGCTGCCCAGGTCACTGCCTTTGGTTTGTGGGCTGCTGTTGTCGTACCACCTCCACAGTGTGACATTCACTGCCTAGCATTGCAGAGATCCCCCCAGCTGTGCATCAGAGCAAAGCGGGACCGCCGGCCCTGGGGAAGTGAGACAGGCTCCGGGCATTGAAAATGTTCTGGGCACCCCCAGCGTCTCTGGACGTCTGTTATCCTTAGATCAACAGCAGAGGGCCTGCTTCTCCTTCCTCATCACCCCTCGCTTGCAGGCCAGAAGGTCAGCCGTATACTGAGGGCATCAAAAAGAGCATGGTCAGCAGGTCGAGGTAGGTAGTTCTGCTCCTCTGCTCCTCTTTCGTGAGACCTCACCTGTAATACTGTGTCCAGCTCTGGGGCCCCAGCACAACAGAGATGTGGACCTGCTCAAGTGAGTTCGGAGGAGGCCACCAACCGGATCAGGAGGGCTGGAGCACCTTTGCTATGAAAACAGGCTGAGAGAAGTGGGCTTCTTCAGCTTGGGGAAGAGAAGACTCTGAAGAGACCTTATAGCAGCCTTCCAGTACCTAAAGGGACTACAAGAAATCTGGATAGGGACTTTTTACAAGGGGGTGTAGTGACAGGACTAGGGGGAATGGCTTGAAGCTGACAGAGGGGAAATTCAGATTAGATATGAGGAAGAATTTTTTTACTGTGAGGGTGATAAGGCATTGGCACAGGTTGCCCAGAGAAGCTGTGTCTGCCCCATTCCTGGCAGTGTTCAAGGCCAGGTTGGACGGGGCTTTGAGCAACCTGTTCTAGCAGAAGGCATCCCTGCTTGTGGCAGGGGGTGTGGAACTATAGAATATTTAAGGTCCCTTCCAAGCGAACCGTTCTATGAATCTAAAGCCTTCAGACGGCCACCGGGAAGATGCCTCACCACCATATTAAAGAGAGAGGCCCTGACACCTTCCTCTCTCTTAGGGACAAGGACAGATCAGGGTCAAGAAGCTGCGCTAGGGAAAAGGCTGGTAGCAGAGGCCGTGGGGGAGAAAAGCCTGTTTTAGGGGATGCTCCTCCCTGGATCTGATGGTGCTTGGTCTTGTCTGACCCAGGGGAAGTGTTTCAAGGCAGGCTGTGAGTCAGCGTTGGTGTGTTTGTGTGCGTGTGTGAGTGTGAATCTCGAGCGGATGTGATGGTGACTGGGGCCACTCGAAGTGGTTTGCTTATTGACTTTGAATTCCGCGGCTCCAGCCGGAGTGTGGCTCACAATCGCGTGGGTGATGACTCCTTGAGCATACAGGAGAGAGAACAGAGACAGCTCTGTGGCCAGGAAATGCCCCCAGAATCACCTCAGCGTTGTTAGGATTTCAGATTTTGCTTTCTTCTTTTCCGTGTGTTTTGGGTTAGGAAAGACCTGAATCCGAAAGGAGCACAGTTTACACCTGTGCTCTTCTCTAGGATGCCATAGGGCCATGCCAGGTGGGGAGGGAGGGAGCTGGCTCTTCCTTTGGGAAAAGAAGGCTCTCCAGCTGCAGGCGTGCCCCGGCATGCCTGCTTCTCCCGGCCACGGTGCGCAGGAAGCGCTGAGGGAGGGCCAGGCCATCCTGCAGGTGTGCCACAGCTGAGCCAGCGGGGACGGGAAGGACGCGGGTAGGGCTCCTGTCCCCCCTTCCCGGGCTCTGCACAAGACCGGGGACAGGCTGCCGGTGGGTGGCATGGATTAAGGGCTGTGCAGCGCGGATGTGCGACAGACTGGGGCTCGGCTGACGGCTCCCGGGGACGCCGGGACTCGCCGGACTCAGGGACCGCGCGCAGCGGTGCCGCTGCCAAGCTACGAGGGCTTCGTGCCGTTCGGAGCTGTCCATAGGGAGCGCCGCTGGAAGCGTTGGGAATGCCGGTGGGCAGCGGACTCGGTGGGAGCCAGCCGTGTGCCCTGGCCGCCCGGGATGCTGGCAGCACTCTTGCCTGCGGGAACACGATCGCAGCCCAAGGGATCGAGGGAAGGGATTATTGCCCGTGTTCTATGGCGCTCATGAGACTGTGGGGCGGAGGCGGCCACGGGGGCAGCCGCAACACTGTGGCGGGAGGGGTGTGGAGCATGCAGAAGCCGGGCTCTTGCCAGCGGTGTGTGATGCGAGGTTAAGGGACAGCGGGCGTGAAGGGAAACAGGAGTCCAGACACACGGAAAACCGTCATAAACCGGAGAGGTTCGAACTTTACATACACGGGGGAACACCAGTTCCTTTAACCGCGAGGAAGGTGAAGCAGCCGCACTGGTTGCCCTGGGAACTTGTGCAGACTCCATCCATGGACGTTTTCAGGACCGGTCCGGATAAAGCCTGATCCGGCCTCGCTGCTGCCCCAGTGGAGAGCGGGATGTAGCCCTGGAGCCCTGCTCAGGTCTCTTAACTGCCTGGGTTCCCACTCGACGGGAGTGTGTAGCGCAGTGCGACTCCCGCCACGAGTAGGCAGCGGAGCCGTACGCGCAGGGTAATAGGAGAGAGGCTCTTCGACCGTGGGCAGCTGTGGTGGACTCTGCCAGCGCCGCGGAGGGTACCAGGCGATGGCGCCAGCAGCAGGCAACTGTGGCTGGTGTTTCCCGAACCGACAGCCTCCGCCTCTTCCCCTCATCCCCACCCCAGGTCCTCGGTCCTGCTCCCTGGACGTGAAAGGGGAGCCACTTCGCCGTCGCACCGCCAGTCGATTGGGGGGACTCCATTTCTGCAGTCCCGGGACGGTGGCAGAGGTCCCCCCCGCACAGCGTCCTGGCGTCGAGCGAAGGTTTTCTCCCTCCCTTCTCGTTTTTTCGCGTGGTCCGTCTGCAGACAGGACTTCCCAAGAACTGGTTCTTGCAAAGCTCTTTGTTCCCTCCCGTGACTCACGCGTTTCCCCGCCGTTATCACGGCGTTGTCAGCGGCTTTGAAGTCGAGTCATTTATTACTTTCCCGGAGCTGGCCCTGTCCTTCTCTGCTGATAGAGCAGGGAGCGTTTCCACTCGGGGTTTGATCTCAGTGTTGCTGGTGGCACACTGAGAAGTCACTTTCGATAAACTCCGACAGCCTCTGCCGGACAAACTGCTGCAGCGCTAATGACAGAGATAATCCTCCCCTAATCTGCCGAGTAATCCATTTCACCCCAGTGAGAATTTTTAGGGCTTTAATCAGTGAGAGTCAGTTGGGGAATTATTAACAGAGCCTCCGCCAAACGTGCTCCTCCTGAGAGCGCAGTAGGAGTGGGAAAAGCTAAAACAAGGCAGGTCAACATCGCCGCACGGTCGGCTCAAGGAGCTGACATGACTTTGCTCGATGTTATGATAGATCTGTCAGCCTTTCAAACCCTGCGCCATCCATCCACACGATGCCCGCTCCGACAGCGGCTCTGCTGACGGCAGGGGCTGGCGGGCCAGGGGGAAGGGGACGATCCGCGCTCGTGACCCCTCCTGGCTCCAGGAGCGGGTACTATTCCTCCCGCTGCCAACTCGCGCGGTCAGCCTGTGGCTTGTGGGAAGGGCCGTCGGGCGGATAGGGGCTGCGAGCCTCGACGTGTGGGGAGCGCCAGCCTGAACTGCTTCGCGGGCTCCAAGCGCGTACCCGGGCAGCGGGGCCGGGCAGCGCCTGGCATGACAGGGCGGGGGGCACCGTCGGCGGTCACTATCAGCGCCCACCTTCCACCATCCCCCCCCAGTCCCCGCAGCGGCGCCGCCCCTCGGCCGGCAGGAGCTCTGCGGGTGTCGCCCCGACGGGGGGGACCCGTCCACCCTCCCGCCCGTCTACCCCCCCGGCGGGCGCTGATTGGCTGTCGGTGGCGGTCAGCGGCACGCGCCCGGGGATGTCGTTATAAGACTCCTCGCGTGCCGGCCCGCCGCGCCAGCCGGCTCCGGCCTCCTCCCCGGAGAGCGGCGGCAGCGGCCCGGCCTCCCGGCCACCCAGGGGCGGAGAGGGCAGGGCAAGGGCAGGGGCGGGGGCCCCGCCGCCCCCGGGGCGGCTCGGCGAGCGGGCCGGCGTGAGCGGCTGCAGGGGCGTCCCGGCGGGGCTGGCCGTCCGCCCCGTCGCGTCCGGTCCCTGCCGAGGCCGGGCGCAGCATGGAGACGGTGCTGCTGGAGCACTTCGCCGGGGGGCTGGACTCCTTCTCCTCGCCCCCCTATTTCGACGAGGAGGACTTCTTTCCTGAGCCGCCCTCGCGGGACGCGCTGACAGCCGACGGTCTGCTGGAGCCGGACGTGGACTTCCTCAGCCGGCAGCTGCAGGAGTACTACCGCGACGGCGGCGACCTCGAGGGCGGCTACCGCTGCCCGCCGCCAGCCGCCACCTTCCCGCCGTCGCCCGCTTCGCCCGGCTTCGCCTACGAGTGCTGCGGGACGGCAGGAGCGGCGCTGCTGTCCCCTGGGGGGCGGCTTCAGGCTCTGGGCTCAGCCAAGAGGCGGCGGCGGGTACGCTCCGAGGCGGAGCTGCAGCAGCTCCGGCAGGCCGCCAACGTGCGGGAGCGGCGGCGGATGCAGTCCATCAACGACGCCTTCGAGGGGCTGCGCTCGCACATCCCCACCCTCCCCTACGAGAAGCGGCTCTCCAAGGTGGACACACTCCGCCTGGCCATCGGCTACATCAACTTCCTCAGCGAGCTGGTGCAGTCCGACCTGCCGCTGCGCGCCGCCAGCAGTGAGAGCCCCAGCCAGCCCAAGAAAATCATCATCTGCCACCGCGGCACAAGTAAGTGGCGGCCTGGCACGGCCCCGTACGGCACGGCACGGCCCGGCTCAGCCCGGCCCGGCTCGGCCCGGCTCAGCCCGGCTTGGAGCTCCGCAGGAATGCCGTCCCCAGCAATAACCCCCTGCCTTTCTCCCTCTGTCCCCCAGGATCTCCCTCCCCTAGCGACCCAGACTACGGACTCCCCCCTCTGGCTGGTCACTCGCTGTCGTGGACTGATGAAAAGCAACTCAAGGAACAAAACATCATCCGGACAGCCAAAGTGTGGACCCCGGAGGACCCGCGGAAGGTGAACAGTAAACCCTCCCTCAACGATATCGAGAACGAGCCTCCCTTTGACTTCGTGGCGTGAGGCACGAAGCGGGTGGCCCCCGCCCGCCCTGTACATGCTGTATGTAAAGACTTATATTGTAAATGTAATTTAAGATTCAGACTCTAAGGGCAATCAACTTTATTTATCTATTTATTACGGAGTAGTGATAATGATATAGAATCGTCTGTTTTGAATATGTAATTTATATAATTTATCCTGATTTTTTTTAAGATATGCAATAGGTTTATTCCACCAGCACCTTTTTCTTTTTCTTTTTTTTTTTTTTTTTTTGGGGGGGGGGAAGAAAACAAAAGAATTGCCAGAACTTGTGAAAATAATTTATTGCTGCACGTGGACTGTTCCTGTGTTTGTTAATAATAAACCAGACTGTACCTTGTGGAGCAGTGTGTTTTCGGGAAGCGGCTGATGGAAGTCCCGCCGCATCCCGGCGAAATCCGTCCGCAAGCACCAGTCCCGATCCCCGGGTAGGCGGGGTGAGCCTGGGCTATGCGGGGCCGGGAGGCCGCCCCAGCCGGCCCCGCTCTGCCCCATCGCCAGCTCGGACTCCTCTTATACAGCCCGGAGGGCCGGGGACGGGCGGGGGAGACCTACCCCCTCTCTCCACCCCTTTTGACGTCCTCTCCTGAAGTGCATCCAACTGATGTCTTTGTCTCTAGGAGGTCCTCTCCTTTCAGTGCTTCTGCTCTCTACTTGTAGCATCCAGCTAGAAGACCCGAGTCCCCAAATACCAACCTTGCGAGGGTGTGACACTCCTCTTCGCCCCGCCGCTGTCTTGTACCCCTGTCCGCCGCCACGGGGATGGGCGCTCAACCGCAGCAGGACAAAGCTCTTGCCAAAAGTGCCGGGGCGGAAGGGTAAAGAGGGGGGGCAGGCTTGGCCTCTGCGCGTGCGAGGCTGGTCTGTCCCCTGCAACTGGAGGCAAAGTTGCTTCTGTAGCCACAGCCCCGCGTACCCTGCTGCTGGGTGTGTGTGTGTATGGGTTGGGGGGGCTGCACCTGCCCCGCGGCAAGGGGAGGGGGCGGCGGAGACCGGGGCCTGCAAGTGCTACCGGGAGTTGAGGGGCGGCCCGAGGCTGGGCTTTGGACTCGGCCCGGCGCCGCAGGTGCTGATTTTCCCGTGGCACCCGCGGCTCAGCCCCGTCGGCCCCCGGGAGAGCCCCAGATGCCCGGCCCGGCCGCCGGCAGAAGCAGAGCTGTCCCCGCGGCGTGCCCTTGCGGGTGGGAACGGCCCGAGTGAGCCAAGGCATAATTATTACTCATCATATACTGTACATCTCTCCCTCTCGGTTGTTTTTTTTTTTCAAAGCTGCCGCAAAGTGGGAGCAATATGTTGCATGCATGCTAATTGCATTAACCTAGTTAGACACATTTAGTTCCCTAGCGCGGATGGCATGGATCTATTCCAATAGCAATTAGAGGAGCTACTTACCCACAAAAACAGGCCGGGGAGGGGGCTGGGGGGGAGCCTTGCTTATTTCTCTGCCCATTATCCGTGTGAGCCCGGCTGAAGCCTCGCCCTGTCCTGCGGCGGGCGGGAGGCGGGCGGCACCAGTGTCGTTGAACTTAAACGGAGCTCTTTGAGCGAGAAAAAGAGCCGACCTATAATTCGATCTTGTCCTGTATTAGGACCTCATTAAACACAGAAAGTCGCTTTTGCACAAATGCTTCCATCAGGCATGTAATCTCATTACACTCATTAGAAAGTCAAATGTTAGGCGGACTTCGGCTTAATTATAAGTTATGGAAGTGTTGTACCGTTTCCTTCTGTGTATAGCCCCGTCCGTCTCAATTGGCTCTGGTGATGCGGTCCCCCACAATTAAAACACTACAATCATTGTTATGTGGCACCTTTTCTTCGGCGTGCCACTTTTTTTGTGATTCAATGCTTCAACACATCCTTTAGTATGGTGCAGATGAAGCGGAAGAGCCGGCCTTCGCATGTAAAACACCAGGGTCTCTATCTTGTCACTCTCCCGTCTTGACTTGGCAAGTCCCTTTAAACGCAGTCTTCAAAGAGACTGACAGCTCCTTTTGACCGACTCATCATCCATTCACCCCAGCACCGCGCTCCTCCGACGAGATCCCGCCGCACGGGGCAGGAGGAGGCGCCTGCGCGGGTCCTGGCCCGAGGGATGCGCCGGGGCAGGTCACTCCCGCAAGTCCGGCTCGGGGCTTCCGCGGTAGCTTTCTTGGGGGGAGCACTGCTCGGTGCGTTGATGACCAGCGTGGCACAGGCGTGACCTGCAGCCACGCGGCCCCGGGGCCGCCGCCTCTTCCCGCTGCTCCCCGCGGCTGTCACTGGGGCGATGGCGGGGATGGCTGCACCTTCCAGCGCTGTTCCCCCCGGCGCGCCCCTGGCAGCCGCTCCCCGCCAACCCCCGGGCCCCTGCCCCGCTCCCGGAGCCCCGGCCTCCAGCCTGAAGCCGCACACCGGCTCCCGCAGGAGTCGCCGCACTGCCTCGACGGCGCCCCGAGGGGACGGGGGAGGCCCGCTCGGGCCCATCCCGCTGCCCCTCACCCCCCCGCCCCGCATCCCCGCTGGGGCTGCAAAGTGGGGCTGGAGAGAACAAAAATGGGAGAGGGAATCCCCAGCTCCGCATGGTGCGGGGGATGTTGGAGGCGCTCGCAGGCAGCCTGGTTCCAGCGGCCTGCCGGGGCGGTGATGCGGACTCTGGCCGTGAGGGATGATGCTGTGCTCCCGTGGCAAGCATCACCCGTGAGGCACCAGGTGAAAAGACATCTTTATTGTGCAGAACGGGCAAGCCTGCACTGATAATATATATATATATAAAGAAATATAACAAGAGATCCCTCACCGTGCCCCCCCGGCAGAACCGGGAGGACCTCTTCGTCGGCCCATGGGCCCACACGGGATCGGGAATGCGGGCGGGGCCCCTCGGAAAGCCGGGCGCAGGCGAGGGCTGCCCGGCGCTGTGAACCGGTCCCGCCGCCGTTCCCAGGGCCTCTCATCTGCCGGCGGCCGGGCGCGGGGCGAGAGGCTACCCCGTCCCGGGCTCTCACCCCCTCCTTCATTCACGCACCCCTAGCTGGCACCGAGTGGCAGCTGCGAGGTCGAACAAACACCAGTTGAGTGTCCCCCGGTAAAGCTCCCTCCCGCTTTCCACAGCATCCCGCAGCCGGTGGGAACGGCCCTAAATAACTCCGCAGCGAGCCGCGGTGCAGGGACCTGGAAGCGCGGGCGGGAGGCGGTTCCCACGGCGGGGCCGGGGTCTGGGCAACAGGTGCTCGGGTTTGGCGGAGGGCGCCGGGGGAGCCCGGGGCGGCCGAGTCTTCGCCGCCAGCAAGCAGCCTGCCCCGGCGCCTCCGGCTTTACATGGCGTGGAAGCCGCAAACAATCGCAATGATATCTTTATTGCTAGGTTCATGTCCTGGGCTATAACATATCAATCCCTGTCGTGGTTCTCTCGGATGCACCTGGTATTTCAAACTTGTTCTTTTTGTGCTTCTGGGTCCTGGACTGCAGCTGCCTAAAGCGAGCAAAGAGAGAGGCCCTTACAATGTGTCCAAGACGTGTTGGCATGGTTTGCTTGTCTTTAATGTACCATTAACTATTGTCTTTACACAATATGGGAACTGTAAAGCATGACATGTGTTATAATAAAACACATTTTCAACGATACACTTGGACGCGGCGCTGGGATGCAAGCAAACAAACAGGCCCAAATCTTGTTTTGTCTCCCTCGCTAAGCCTACTGGCAATTAAACTTAAGACCACTGCTTTCCCCTGATCAGCCAATTAAATTTTATGTCTCCTAATTTTTCACATAGAAAAAAAGTCTCGGGGCCGGCCCCTAAAGACATTGATTTTCTTGCTATCACCTGGCGCTCAGACCTTAGTTCCATTTATCAAGAAGGGAAACGTCAGGCGTTACATAAAGTGACTCTGTTACCATAAGGCTCTCACCATCCTGCCCCATTGTTTTCCCTTGTTAATAACTCATTACCAGGATTTAACAAATCAACCATTACATATGTTTTGTGTCTCCATATTTTGATCCGTACGATTAAGCAGATGTTACGATTGAAAATTGAAAAGTCCAAGGCTACTCTCGTCTGAAAGAAAGAGGGCAGCCTCAAACAACGAGCTAACAATGAGATTCAGAAGATCTTCAGAAAAACATTTACGACCAATAAACAGACTCCAACCTGCTCCATTTCAACCATTGTGCGCCTTGGGGGAATAATTAAGTTGAATAGGAAGAGGTCCGAGGGGTTTTCAATGCCAAGCCCACAGGTGCGGGGTGGCACGATGAATGATCCGCCTGATTTTTGCCAGGCTCAAGGGCCCTTCTCCTGCCCGGCCGAGCAGATACGAAATATTGTCATTTCTTTTAATTCACAGCGTTACTCTCAGGGCGAACAAAGGGGCGGCGGATGAATGGCTCCGGCTGCAGACCAGGCGCGCCCGAACGCCGCTGCCCTCGCCGGAGACCGCCCGGCGGGGACGAGCGCGCCTCCACAGCCGCCGCCGCTCCCGGGGGCAGCCCCGGCGGGCACTGAGGGGCGTCCGACCACCCCCGCCGCCGCCGCTCACCCCCAGCTCGGGCGGCTCCGCGCCCGCCCGCGCCTCGGCCCCGCGCCGCTCCCGGGCT
>WYDI02029035.1:0-30090 GCA_009867235.2 Psittacus erithacus | reverse complement strand
CGCCGCTCCCGGGCTCCGCGGCACCGCGCGCCTCGCCGCGGGGACGGAACCCGCGCGGGCGCGCGTGCGCTCCGCCGCTCCCCGCCGCTCCCCCCGCCGCCGCGGCAGCCAGGAGGAGCCGGGCGGGGCAGCCCCAAGCCAGGGGAGGCTCCCGGCCGCCGATCCCGCCTCCGACCCGCTGCCGTCGGGGCTCCGGCGAGGGGCAGTGGGCGACGGCGGTGAGGCTCTCCCGTCCCGGAGGCCCGCGTTACGCATGGAGATCTCCAAGAGGGGGCCCGACTACCGGGCGCCCCCGGGAACGAGGGTGGTGCCGCTCCTGCGCGGCGGCTGCGCAGGGAGAGGCCCCGGGGTGTGCCCCGCGAGGAGCCTCCGCTCCGCGTCGCCGGGCCCCGTCTGGCGACGGCCCCGCCGGGAAGAGCAAGGCTCCCTCCCGGAAGGCCCCTGGGGCGGAAGCGCCGGGTTGGAGGCAGCGTTCGGCTCTCCGGTCGAGAGCGCGGAGCCCGCTCGGACGGCGCAGAGCCAGCCCCTGAGGGGGCCCCCCTGGAACGACCGCCCCCCTCCTCTCCACGGCCCCCGCTCCCACAGCCTCCGCCCGCCGCTGTGGCCCCTCGCGGCCCCCCGCTCTCTCTGTGCACCTGCTCTGCGCAACCTGTAACGCCGAGCAGCTTGGAGAGGGCACGGGGGGCACGGCCCCGCCGCTCCCCCCCTGCTCTGAGCTCCCCGCGGGGCAGCGCCGGGACAGCGAGAGGCTCCGGCCGCCCTGCCCAGCCATGCCCTGCCCCACCTGGACGGTCCGCTACAGCTCCGGTCTCCCCCGACCCTCGCCTTCCCGGAATCCTTGCTCGGAGCGCCGCGGACCGAGCCGCGGCCCCCGCGAGAGGAGGCTGCCCCCCTCCCGCAAGGAGAGTAAGGGCGGAGGGGTCGCACGGACAGGAGAATGCCGCCGTCCCGCATTCCGACTGGGCCCCGAGGGCTCTCCCGCCGCGGGGCGCGGTGAGAGGGCCAGGTGAAGGGTAGGCCTGGACGGCAGAACTCCGCGCCAGCTGGGCGGGTGGTGGTGTCTCCTTGTTGTGGGAAATGTCTCCACTGAGCGCCCCGACTGGTACCCTTACCCCGGCGTGCCCCAGGGGGCCGGGCCTTTTCGGTGAGGCCGCTTACGGCCCTGGCATCTCACGCTCTGGCCTCAGGAAAGCAATGTCCCTGGCAAGAACCTCTATCCTACCCGGCTGCGGACGGCTCCTCCGTGGATGGCGGGGGATGAAGCCCCCGGGGCAAGATGGTCACCCCTGACGGCGCCGGTCCCCACCCGGGGGAGGCCACAGGGAGCGGATCCCTGCTGCAGAGGGAGAAGTAATTTGGGGCAGCATGCGGTTGGAAGGGAGAGCTCCGGAGGAGCCTCAGAGTGGCTAGGACAGCCCCACCGGTGCCCGCCCGCCGACGGTGGCTTCAGGCTGGCAGAGTATGGGGAAGAGGGGTAAAGCACGGAGCCCTCGGGACGTGTCAGGACCGGTCGTGCCTGCCGGCTTGCGGAGAGGAGAGCGCGCCCCGACGGTGCTGTCTGTAGGGCCGAGGATGCGTGGAGCTCTGCGGCCCCCTTGGCGGAGCGCAGCCTGCAGCCATGACCTTCCCGCGGGGGGGACCGGGACCCGCAGTCTCGGAATTATGCTCACAGGCTTCTTGCTACCACTTTTGTTCCCCGCCACTACCCGGAGGCACCGCGTCTGCTCCACTGCCCCCGCAGCCCGTCCCGTCCCTTTCTGTCCCGTCCAGTCCCGACGGCCCTCCCCGTGTCCTGCCCCGACAATGCCGCGAAATGCATCACTGTCACCGGGCGCGGGTAACAGATGAGGCGAAGGTGCAGAGCCCTCGCCAAGGTCAAGTTGAAGATGCCGGTGGTAGTGCTGCTGCCGCCGTTAGAAGCCGTACAAGGGCCGGCCGGGACCCTCTCGGACGTTACATTTTTACCTCCCCGTTTTCCCGTTTTCCCTTTGGGCTTTGCCCGGCTCTTCTGTCGGGGCTTGCGGGGGCCGGAGGGCTGCCCGAAGGGACGGGGCGCTGCGCAGTGCTGCGCGGAAGGGCGCGGAGTGCCGGAGCTCCGGGCGCTGCGGGGCCGTACCAGGCCGCACAGGGGCGCGGAGCTCCGGCCGCGGACACATGCGCTGTCGGCGGCTTGAATGCAACTGCAAAAAACGCTCTGGGGTGGGTTTTACCCCGCGTCGAGCAGAAGTTTTGCAAACGGAGCCTGGTGAAAGAAACGCTTCGCCCTTCTCCCTCTCGCCCTCGCTGCGTGATGATTGATATTTTTTATTCAGCCAACTTTTATTTACCTTGCAAAAATGTTGGGGACAAATGTGATAAATTACAGATATGCAAATTTCTTTGAATGGCGTTGTAAGTGTGTCTCGCTGGAGCTGAATAAGTCCTTGCAAGTCGGTCTGCGCGCACTCAGGACCCCAGGGAGCTGATCAAAGCACCCTTTCTCTTTCATCCCCAGTATTCTCCTCCAAACTATTTCGATACAATATGTTTCCATGATGCACTTAATGTGCTAGGGACACAGGACTCATTACACCCTAGCTAGTTCTGCCGACCCCTTTGTTCCGAGGCACGGAGTTAAAAGAGGCGGAGGGGCGGCGGGGGGAGCGCCGCTGGCCGCCGGCTCTCTGAGATGCTAAAGCATGCGTCATTTTTCACCAGGTCTCGTCTTGATATCCTCAAAAGACAAACTATGGAACCGGCCCCAGCCCTCGCTGGCATTAATTACGCTGCTGTCCAGCCGATCTGTTTTTCCTATTATATGCATTTCTCAGCAGGGATTTTTGTTTCCCTTTTTTTTTTCCCTTTTTTTTTTCCTTTTTTTTTTTTTTTTTTTTTTTTTTTGGCAAGGCTAATGCAGCTGCGAGCCGAAGTATGAATGCGGTTTATCGGCGTAGGGAAAGAAAAAAGTAAGTGGCAAGGCTGAAAAAGATGTCAAAGTCAATGGCGTGGGTTTTCTTCTTGGCCCAGTGGCTTTGGGAAAGAGTTTGGGCTCGTCCCGTCCAGTCCCGTTAATTGGCTTTGCCTCCACTTATCAGCTATTCAGGGGAGAAAACCATCAGGTTCTGGGTTTACTGAATGCCGAAGAGCCCAACAAATCTCTTCGTGAAGGGGAGACGCTTCCAAGCTCTTGGGGCAGCGGCTGGGCCCGGTGGCTCCAGGTTCACTCGGGACGGCAGGCCCGGGGCTCAGCGCATGGACAAGCCCCGGAGTTAGCCCCGTTTGGGCGGATGGCGCGTTTGTTTACGGGGTTGATTGGTTGACGGAAATGGCTGGCAGCCAGTTCTGGGAAAGATTCCAGACCTGACTCCGATTAACCCTCTCTGGTGAAACTCTGCTGGAAACCAACTCACCAGCAATTGCCATTAATCTACTTACTAATTAAGCCAATTCATTTCTAAAGGAGAAAAATTCCTTTCTTTGGCCAAACTGATGGGAGGAAATTTGAAAGAAGCGCCAAACTGTGTAACTGTAATTCAGCCAAGGACTGCTAAAACAAGGTGTTGATATATAGCTGGAGATTTAAAACAAGTTTCTAGGGCAACAATCCTTTGGAGACGGTGGTATATAGTGCATAGTAGATGAAGCTCGAATAATGGTGGACTGCAGTGTGCAATTGTACAGACATTGGTTGGAACCGGGCTGCTTTTCCCAATTAAGCCGCTCAAGGCTTTTACTCCTAATAATTTATCTGCCCCGTTTAAACGTTTCAGCCTCTGGCGACAGCTACAAAGCGCATCTCCGCGGAACCCAGCTAGCGCGGGTCGGGAAATAGCGTCGGAGTTTTGCCAGGCAGTAGGCGGCGGCACCTCAGCTTCCCTCGCCCCGTGATCCGGATCATCCCGGGAGGACACAGGGACACGCATAGCCCCCTCAGCCCCCCATGCCTGCGAAACCCGTCCGGGGTCCCCGCGGCAGCGCAGCTCCGGAGGCTCCCGGTGAGGAGCGGGCATAGTTTATTGAGGTTTCACCTCTAGCGTTCAGCTTAACACACAGTTCAGGCTAGTGAGGATAGTCCCAGGGAGACCCATACCCTGGTCGAGGCTGCGGGGGGCCTGTCTCACAGGGCAGGGTGCTCAGACCCAGACTCCGACCCCATCTCTTTGGCTGCTGGCAGCTGGGTATTTGCTTGGTGAGGGGGGAGGTGATGGGGGTCATCTTCGCCCTCTGTCCGGGCACCTGCAGCAGGAGGAGCAGCCCGGGCAGCCAGCCCCGTCGTCGGCCTCGCCGGCAGCCGTCCTACTCTCCCTCGGGGCCCAAGCCCAGCCAAGGGCTCCCGTCATCCCGGGAATATCCGGGACACCTTCACCCCTGGCTTTTGTCTCTCACACGTCCTCCCCAAACGTTCCACGCCGCTCTTTCCTCCCCAGCGTTTTTCTCCGTCCTGCACCTCTCCCAGAGTTGCCCCACACCTCGTCCCGTCGGGCTGCCAGTCGGCACAGGGCGAAGGAGTCCCGGTGCGCAACCAAGGGCCGGGCTTGGTCAGTAACGGGCTCAGCCCTCCGGGGAAAATGGGTGCGAGAGGGGACAAATTCAAGGGCGGAGAGTTTAACGTAAGTATAACGGTTCCCTCTTGCTTCGAGATTTCTCCCCCCGCCTTTTTTTTCGGGTGTGCGGCGGCGGCGGACAATTGCACGAGTAACAAATTAAGCGTTCAGTGCATCCGTCTCCGGACAAGGCGGCGGTGGTCAAAGCGCTCGGCGGGAGGTAGGAGGATGCTGAGACCCGGACATGAACAAACCACCCTCCCGGGAAGCCACAGCCTCGTGTTGTTTCTCTAAACCGGCGAGACCTCGTGAAATACGCGGTACTGCCGAGTGATGACAGAAACACTGCCTGGGGCGGAACGGGGAAAAGTTTCCTCCAACAGCCAAATCTGCGCACCCAGCCTCAAGCAAACACTCAACTTTTTCGCTTTAAGTCTGCTTAACTCTGAGATCATAAAAAATAGGATGCGCTATCCTAAAAGGACTAATGACATTTCACAGGTAATGCAATTTCGAAAGAAACACTTCCATGTTTTCTTTTCCAACAATGTGCATTTTTGTAAACTGCTATAAATTGCGATTCAAAAGCCCTGATCTCGCCATCCCCAATCATTTTTTATACTGATCAAATGAATGCAGATACTCCCATTTGGGAGGGGCGACATGACATTTCACTCGGCAGTTCTAAACAGGTCACGGACCTTTCACAGACCCTAAGGCAGTGGGAGGGAGCTCTTTACGAAACCGTGTAACCAAATCAAACCAATGGTTACCCCTTTTCAATACCATTGGAATGGTTTGCACAATGCTATTCACATAGCAGCAGAGAAACTGAAAGGATGGTCATCCAATGGAAATTTCTTTTCTTTTGTTTAAACTTGCGGAGCTTTTTTTTTTTTTTAAAAAAAATAAAATACTGGAAAACAATTCCTTTTTGTATGACAAAAAGAGAAACACTTCGACGCGGAGCCGTCCGTGTACACGGCGGCCCTCGGGTGTTTGTGCATATACGAGCACACATCTGTGTGTGGGGATGTACATTTATTGGGGATGTTGCTTTGTGTGGAACCGTCGGCACAAAGACACAACATGGCTGCCCTGGAGATGACCTATTGCTTTCAAGTTGCTTGAACACATCAGAATTTCTATTGTTGAGGTTGATTAATTGAAACTGATAAGTTACCATGAATAAAGATTGTTTTTCTGTTTAATGTGGTGGGCCTGATTTGGTAAATGCTTCATTCATGTAGCCTTGCAGTGCAGCATATGGGCAAGATTCATTCAGTATCGCAAACATATACAATTTAGTATGCTTGTATAGTCACAACCAAAGAGCCTTTCTATTTTAATGACAAACTTTGAATGAAAAATTCCATTTAAAGAGTCACTAACATTAAACGCGGGTTTGTAATTTATTCCCCTTGCCGGCTGCCGGGGAGCGCAGAGCCTCGGGGAAGCAGAGGCTCGGCGGGCAGAGGAGACAGCAACCGACCGAGCCTCCGGCGTGCCCGGGCAGTCCACTCGTGATGGGGACGCTGCCCGTGCCACACGCTGCAAAGCCGCTTCTCCCAGGAGCACCGGCCCCAGAGTCGCCTCCCCGGGCCTCTGCCTGAGGTGTCGGACACGCGTGTCCGCCTTGGGGTCGCACCCGAGGGCAGCGGTGCCTGGGCAGGCAGAGCACGCGTGGGGAGCCGGGAGGACTGACGAGGGTTCCCGCAGCCCCACGGCGGGCACCCAGCGCCTCCCGCCGGCTCCGCGGGGGAGCGGGTGTTCTCTCCAATCTCCAAACTCAAGAGTTCAGCGCCACTGCGGCCAAGGGGACTTTTGCCTCTGCGTTTTAATCCCTAACCCCTCTCCTCCCCATCTCTTTGCTGGGCAGTCACCGGTTTGAAAGTTTTCAATACACGCGACTCTCAACCTTGACCTCGCTCCGCCTTAAAAAGCCCGTGTGGCGTTTTCTGCGTCCTCTCTAGTAAAGCGGTTCAAAGCAACAACAAAGCCTCACCCAACAGGGGGAAAAAAAAGTTCAAACTTGAAATGAAGATGTGATGGAGACCTGTCAGCAGCTGCCGTGTGGGGCAAATCACTGCTTTCCAGTCCGCGTGTAGGGGGTGAACCTGCTTCTGACTGCTCGAAGGGGGTTGTGAAACAACGTTTCATAAACCCAGCACATTTGACAGGCAAAGTAGAGCGTATGCAGCATCACAAATAAGTAATTACGTATGGGGTTGAAGTTTATGAAAAATCCCTTGAAAGAGCTCTTTCAAGCGTTTTTTTAAAACAATATGACCTCTTAACCTCTTCTTCCTCGATTGACAGAGTAATTTGAAACAGAAACAATGTAATCTACCCAAATAAGTTGTGTTACTTCTGTAAATCAGATACTTGTGTTTGAGCTTTCTCTTACTGACAAGCTGTAAAGGCTCACTGTTATTCCAAGGGTTTATCTCAGAGATCCTTGTCTTTTCTGCTCATTAAGAGTCTGTCTACAGATTGCAAAGTCAATAGATGCAAACACCGGACTGTGAGAAAACTCTCCCTGAGTACATAAGAACCAACAGCGGCGGATGCTGTACAATGGCAAGCATAGATGTTTGTAGGTGTTCGGTTTTATCAGCTTGAAACAAGGAAGGGAGTAAATATTGTGGCAAAACTTCACCCCCCCGTGTGGCACACTTCCTTCTGCCATTCCCAAAGGGGATCATCCTTCCTTAATGACAATTCTAAGTGAAATCTGTTTTAAGAATGTTTCGAGTTTTCTGCCCATAACTAATGGGTAATTATCCGGCTGGCCCTGAGGGGATGGCGTTACAGCTACTTTTAGGGATTGTCCTGTAAAGGGATAACTGATCCCAGTGGAGCTCTGGCACTTCATTAAACGCCTGAAAGATGTGGGCCCTGGGCAGGTTCCCCCAGCTTTGGGAAGTGCCTCAAGAAGCAGGTTTTCACTGTTTCCTGCCTTAATGCGTCCAAGTTATTATATGCCTATTTTTTTCATGATTCAATTTATACATTCCTGGCATTCCTTTGTGCTAGCACTTTAAACTGAGACTGAAGTGAAGAAAAACCCCAGAAAAAACACTCGGCTTCATCCCAGTCCACATGAAAAGGCATTTTGGTGTGAGCGAGCTGAAGCGGTAGGGGATTTACCAGGAGGGACGGCGGTGGGGACGGCTCCTCGCTCCCACGGAGGAGCGATGCCAGAGAGAAGCAAGGTGCGGGCTTGGAAAGAGCATTCAGCGAGTCCCATCGCATGGCCGCAGTGCGGCCGTCCATCGGGAGAGCTGGAAAGGGAAGGGTAGCCAAAGCCGTGAGCTACTGTTCCGCTGCCAGCTAGCCGGGCAGCCTCCTCAGGAGCTCAGACCATGCCCGGCCACGTCGAGAGTCAGAGCTCTTTCCCTGCCCTAGCTCTGCGGCACCGGCACGGCGCCTCTCGGGTCCAGTGGGATGGGACCGGGCGAGTTGGGGCGCGGAGCGTGCCCAGGGCGCTGAGCGGCGGCGCGGGGAGGGCGGGGACCTTCCCAGTCCGCGGGTGTCTCTTCCCCGCGGACAGCCGGAGCCCACTAAAGCGTCACCAGTGGTTGCCTTCAGAGGAGGCGCTGGGCGGCTGTAGCCCCTGTGACTCCGGCAGCCCCTGCCTTTAATGACTCATGTATATGAGTTGTGCATTCACATTAATTCTCCAGTCCCTCACCGTTCAGTGCGCACGTTAGAAGAGCAATGGAGTTTCAGACGTACGTGGAATCAACACTTTTTTCCGCCCGCAACAGGGTAGACCTGGCATCTTCCCTGACGCATCGCTTCTCATCTGAAGGGGAGGGAGGTAACTGCACAGGTACAGGCTGTGTAACTGCCCGGTACTTTACAGCTGGCACCTCACTTTATTCTCCTGACTGAACTCTTCCTGACTATGCTGTGTATTACTGTTATGCACTATCCATTCAGGTACACAGTGCTTTTCCTCTTCGTGCACGGTACCAAGTGATCACTTCCCGGAAACCGGAACCAGCCCCTCTGCCGCAGAGACTTACACACGGGGATGTGCGACCAGCAGGGCTGGACTTGCTGCTTGTACTCGAAAATACTTCACAAAGGTAGCAAAGATATCAAAAAGCTCTAGTTGATAAAGAAAAGGCTGTAGGTAAGGTGGGGGCAGGCGCATGAGCTAGAACCTGTCTAGGACAAAGAGGTTTAATAGGTCTCCTAAGCACTTATAAAACATTTTGTTTCTTGTGACATTAAACTAGAACATGATTTTCTCATTTACCTTTAAAAAGGCTTAACATTAGATGTCATAAATTTAAAATAAACATATATTTGTGCCGAAATCAGAATCCATATTGAAACTAATAAAGTGAAAAAATATTTTTACTATAAATTTTGTTGTATTATTAAGCTTCTGTGTGGAGGTAGACAGCTGGAGGAAGTGATGCAGCACTTGAATCCCAAATCCAGGAACTTGAAGAATAGAAAAAAGAAACAGCTCACTTCCTAAAATTTCCTTGATTTATATTATCATACATTCCTACACGCCTGTTTTTTCATGTCTTTGCTTAAATAATTGTTTATCTCATTAAATGCCAGCAAACTTATTCACAGAAAAAAATATGCATTAAAATATTGTGTCATCTTCTTGCTTTAAGAACAATTTCCCAAGCTGAAAAAGTTCCAAACCATGAGCTCACTTGAGATTTACTGCAATTTATTCTGCCTCAGTATATGCAATTCACTGGATTTGTCCATGGGACTGTGGATGTGACCAAGAGATGATTTCAGTGGTGCTTTGACGTGGAGCACCAACACGGTTCTCACTGCATAGTTTGTCACTGTCCTGGAAATGATGCATTGCACCATTTTACGAAAGCAATTCACATTCATTTCACTAAGTGAAAATATATGAACTGATGTCAATAGTTTTTCCATAAGTTCATAGCTGCAATAAAATCATTCAAGGGTATTTTAAATAGGAATAACCTACCTGAAGCATTTCTTTCTGTTTGCACCAGTTATAGGGCTTCAGTGTTTTGAAGAAATTCTAGCATGTTATTCCTGACGTAAACCTGATCATTTTAAGATCAATTACATTAGTACCATATAGACAATTCCTTTTTGCACTGTGGTAGCAGTATTCCAACCATGATTCCTCAGAAGTGTTTTCAGTTTAGAATTTACCAGAGTTTTTCGGCCTGAACATCTGAGCAGATGTTTTGAAGCAAATCAAGCAAATTCCTTCTATTCTGGGAACAGTGAATGCTTGCGCAGTTTTGGACAGGCTATCTACTGTGTTTAACAGTTTGAAAGTCTTATTTCAATAGCCTCTATGTTCTGACTGGTACTTATTTATTGCTGTTGTTGGTTAAGATCGGCTCTCTCCCCGTTACTGAAGACATACAAACCTAGGAACTCAAGACTGGGAATGTAGGGAAGGCTTTTCTGTCCTCACCCTCAGCTCTTGCTTATCCTAAGGTCTGGGAAAAATATTCTGCTTGTGATTTCCATTTTGTTTTGGTTTTAAAGTCTTCAGAGGACTGAGAAAGTGAGGTAGGACCACAGGGACCTGCATACACACATGAAATAAATTAATCTGAAGACAGTTATTGATAACTTCATTCTTTTGGTGTGTGCTTATTTATATATACAGATTCATATGGGTTCTGACTTCAGGCAGTGCACCTCCTAAAAGTCCATACACCCACAGAAAACACTTTCAGCCAATATCAAATAAGGACTTTTGGATTGTCCTTCCATTAGCAGCATCATGCGTCACTACTTCATCGATAACATAGATGGGAATCAGTCATGTTGCAAAGAAGCTGGTTACACCACTTAAGTTCTATCTGTACATGCTAGGACAGCTGCATGTTCAAAATCTTCACAGAAAGCCTGGGACAATAATACCATGACAGAGGAAAGGTAAAGCATTTTGCAAGTGTGTCTTGCAATCAAAGCTAGGTAGGTCAATACTGAAATTCGGAAAGAGGCAAAAGAGTTTCTTTTTTCTTCTTTAAAAATTGCTCATTTTCTTAGTTCCTCTTGTCTTGTTCATTCCACTACAGTATTCATGACAAAAGAGGTGGCAGGGACACAAACCAGAAAATCCATAAGGCCAAATAGACTGGATGCCTTCTAATAATTCACTTGGGTATGGAAGCAGACATGAGCTTGGTTTCTATAGAATATTCTACACAGAATGTATAAGTTGTCAAGAAGATACTTTGCAGGTTGGAAGAGTCATTGGAAATATCAAGGAATATCATTGTCAAGGAAATATCAAGGAATATAATTGGAAATATCATTGGAAATATCAAGGAATATCATTGAAAATATCACATATTCTTTCTGAGGAGAACCTCTAGGGCAGATATCACCCAGTGGTATGGATCTGTAACTGGAATGATATTATATAGCACTGGTTATTAGAACAATTATTTCTGTATAGCTTCAATTATGCATGTAGACATTATACTCCACACTCTAATGAACTATTAATGAAAAAGATATCAAACTCAATGCAGAAGACAAAACACCACTAAAAGCTGGAGGAATCTTCTGTTGAGTCACAGTTTTCAATATAGGGTTAGGTTGCTTTAAAGGAAATTAATCAAGAACTTTGTTTTTAATAATTTTCTTTAGTTCAGGGAATATTTTCCTTTCAGTAAAATTTATGTTGCAGTGAATATTCTTGTTTGTCTAACTAATGCCTTTTTTCCTCTTTATTTCAAAACTGCTGAAAACAAACCACAGTACAACATCAAAGAAGAGCAGTCCTTGGGTTTGTAGAAACTCAAACTTTCTCAGACCATAGAAGCATTTTCCAGGGAAAGAATTCAGGTTACAGGAAAATTTCCCACTACTACTGGGTGGAAAAATAGTTTGCTTCTTTAAACACAAAATCAGAGCGAGGCATACTAACATCCCGTGTTCTAGGCTGCTATAATGCCAAAAGTGGCTCCTATGAAAAGTGGGATCAGTTCATCCTCTGCCCTAGTTGGTCACCTTGTGTATTCTAACAGGTTACAGGAATAACCTATACCCATAACTTTGAAACTTGGCACATATGAGGTCTAAAATAGCTTAGAGCAGGCACTTACAAAGTATCTATTAATGATATAAATAGCTTCATACAATATAAACATTAAGCATCCTTAGAACAGGATGAGCTGAAAAGCAGGTCTTGTTTCAGAAACAATTGCTGAAGTATTTCAGAAATAGGAATATGCTCAATCACAGTATTTTCCTTCCCATGTTGCCCCACTGAAATTAGCAATAATTCTTTTAAACCACCAGCAAACCCCAATTACTTTGTTGCTCTAAGTGGTTGCTTTCTACTTCAACAGTTACAATTCAGCTGATTGATTGCCTTTGAGTATCTCAAAAACAATCTACATTTTTTTCTCAATTCAGCCAATATTCACAAACAGTAATAGGTTTGAATAATTGAAGCAACTCCGTATTACCACTCTGTAAGCTGGAATGTGCTTCAGTTTTGTTAAAAGAGAATGGAGATGATTTTCTATGAGTTCTTTATCACATTGAAGTGCGACTGCATTTATGTTTTGCTGAGTTATGTTTGAGGCCCCATAGCTTCCCTCTTCCCTTGCAAAAGACTGTGAAGACCGCTAAATAAAATTTGGCACTTAGATATGAAGTGGAGTCAGAGATTGCACTTGGTAAACCAGAGAACCACAGGCCCTGTTATGCCTGGTTTTCCTCTGTTCATCATCTGTGAAAAAGTCAGGAGGAAATTACTGTAGTAATAGTGGTAGAAAGAAGGTGTCAAAAAGACTAGCAGTTCACTGTACGTATTAGAGGTTGAAGAGAGGAGAAAAGGAAGGAAGACAGCTCAGAAGTCCTTTCACATACATGAGTTGTCTTTTTCATTTTTATTTTTTGAAAGAAAAAAATGACACGTCTGGCTCAAATTCCCAGAAACACTGGCAATTATCAAGAAATGTTAGTAACAGTTTCCTACTTGGTAGGTATCTGCAAGGCTTATACAATTGTTAAGAAGTCTTTGTGGAGTAAAGGAAACTAGCGTGAAACCTCCAGTCACTGAAGCATCAGACTTTCATCTGCATATCAAGAACAGTAACCACCTCGTTTGCAACCAAACACTCCAAACATCCCTACTTACCTGTCAAAATAAAATGTTCTGTTAGAGGCTGCCTCCAAACCTCCTGATCTGGTGAGCTGAATAACAGAATTGTGCCTCTGGAACAACCATAGTTTAATTGCAAAATTTGAAACAAAGAACCCTTTTCCCTGCTCCCCAAAGACTCCTTCGCTTGAATTCTGGGTCAGAATAGTCACTGACAGCACGAATACCACTAAATGCAATAGATTCAAGTCCTTTTGCATGTAACCATGTCTGTTGTTGATTTAATTTCTTTCTCGGCCTTCTGCATGGGGAAAAAATTTACAGAGACTGACATTGAAACCGTGCTCCAAACCCATACAGAGCTAATTTACCTCTTTCTTCATAGCTTCAGCAAACAGCTGGCTAGAAGAAAGAAAAAGTTAATCAGAAAGGTGAACTACTGTGACATACAACACAGTACCTCTTTCTTTGTGGTTGCATTTACCACTATTATTTATCAATCACAGCACAGGCATTGCTAAGTGAAAAAGCTGAAAACTAGCAAGGATGACTATTTTTTTCCAGGATCAAGACTGTCCCAGAGACTGAGACTGTCAGAACAAACATTATACCCGTTCACTGACTCATTCCAAAAGAAGATTTTAGAAACAGAATCAGAAAAAGGACTGGAGAAGAGCTACAGAAATAGACCACAAGGAGTTGAGAAATGCCCACAGGAAAGACTTACGTTGCTTAAAGCACGCAACAAACCCAAAGAGAAGTGTTTAAACGATATCTGTGCATTTAGAGATTCCAATGTAGTAAAGGTAGCAATTCTTTACATTTATAAAGTCAGTGAGAAATAAACATGTGAAGAACTACTTAGAACAAAACATTTGAAAGTGCATACTCGGTTTTAGCCATAAGAACAGACACTGGATGAAAAGAGTGCTCTCCACACTTTTGTAAACTATCTTGCTGAAGAAGGAGTCATAAGGCGTGAGTAAAGAAACCGTGACACTGTATGGCAAAACAAACCCGCAGCTAACTAGCATTAAGACAAGTAGTGAACAGTGTTGTGCTTACTGTTTGTTATGCTTTCTATTTTTCCATAGCAGAGATATTGAGGAGAGATTAGTATTACAGTTTTGATGCATTGCTGTTGAAGTATGGTTTTGATACGTACCTCACAGCAAAAAAAATAGAGGTTAAAAAGTTCTCAAAAAGTTCTTCAAATGCACAATTTCATGATGATATTATTGGAATTTGGTATTGAAATGGAATTAAGTTCATCTGTGATTTCTTATGGAAAGGGATGACAATACATCAAACCCTTATCTTACAAGAAAGAGATCTGGAGAAACGCAATCCTGTTCAACTATATGCTAAGCAGTTAGAAGGAAATACTTAAATTGCAGAGGAGGTTAGTATGCATCACAAATTTCAGACTCACCATCTTCAAATACTGCCCATTGTTGTTGCATTTGGAAGACTAAGAAATTAATCTTTGCTTCTTTCTATTTTTCTATAGACTGGGAATAAATTGGGGCTAGAGAAGAAATATTTTATTGTCAAGATTGATTAGTAGCTAAATAACTAGGAAGCCAAGTTACAGTTAAGTTCATCTGAAATTCAGGAAAAAGAAATGAAACTAAAACTGTTCTTAAAGCCAGGAAACACTAAAACACTATAAAGTACAAAAATGAGTACGATTCTCATGCTTAGATTAGTAATAAGTGCTTGAAGAAACCCGCCTGAGAGATATTTCAGCTACCAGCATTTAATTCAAACCTAATATGGCTTTAATTCTTGTGCGACTATTTTAGGCCCTGACTCAATTTTAATTAAAATGAGCAGAAATATTTCCATTGAATATACAGAATTGTAATTGTTTTATACATGCCCCTTTTGCAGGATAGAACATGAGGATTTTAATTTTTGCATGCATATTTACAGATATATTTATTTATGTATTTCAGGCAAATATATACAAGCAAGTCTGTATTTCTGTACATCTGTATCTCTGCGTCAATCTCTACATGTGTTTCTGACCAGCAGTTTGCTATGACATGAATAAGGCACATTTCTATTGTCTTGCTTAAGATACTAGTTTTATTCTCTTCAATAATTTAAAGAAGGTCATGTAATCATGGATACAGTGAATTTAACTGCTTTTAGAAACAAACACACTAGTATACTATGTGGACTATTAATACCCCTAATTTTAAGCACTTAAGCATCTAATGCTCCTTTAAAATAATTTCACTTTTTAAAAGAATTGTTAAGATATTTTCATGTTTTCTTCTGAGAGAAGCATCCGAAAGCCAATTAATCTTTTGCTATTTGCAGAGACTCGTTTAGAGAGTTGAAAAGAGATACTTCAGGATGCTTTTGACTGAAAATTGTCTTTATTAACTTTATGTGAATTGATGGTTAAAATGGAAAGCTCATTATTTTCGTAACCTTGATGTCTTTTCTGCAATTACCTATAGCAACCTGAACAATACCTTATTCTTCACTAGCCTTTACTTAAATGTATTTTTTCCCCACCTGTCATTTTGCTTTTGGTGTTTACCTGCTCGCAAGCATTTTTGGCTGAACTTATTTCTGCAGCAAGCCTGTTTGTCTCAGGTTGCATTTGTACATGTAGTGACTGATTCATGCCCCAAGTCAAAGATTTGTGTAATTCATAAAGTAAAATTAGCTATTTTCACTATTCTATCTGTACACTCCCATGCAGTATGACAATAAAATTTATTTCTTCTTGTTTATGTAAGCATGCAAGATCTTAGTGCTCTTTGGATGCAATTATTTTCACAAGATAAATACCTAAGTTATAACAAGCTCTTGTCATGCAGCATAGTGTTTCATTTAATTTCAAAGATGCCCTTGTCCATGGCCAGAATAATGGGCTTACTAAAGATAATCAATATTCAAATTTCTCCACAAGCAGACAATTTAGAGTGTGCCATTAAATTTGTACTTTTAAAGACATTAAACTAGTTTATCTTTAGGGGATTAAGATTCAGCAAACACTAGGTTATAAAATAAAATTAGTTGGGAAGAATTAGTGACACTTCTGGTGTGATGTTAGCCCCTGGATCCCCGTCATTTTTTGTCATAAATAATTGTATCATATAGGCTTCTTCACATTATGTTACATAATGAAATTTCAAACCATAATCCCAGTTGTGTGACATATTTCTCATAAAGATTCCATATGTGCTCACAAACTGTGTATAGAATTTTCCATCTGCTGAAGTAATCTGAAAATCTACCCACTGAAGCTGAGCCTAAAGGGAGCAAGATAAACTGAACTACAAGTTCGGCAACTGGTTGTGTTCATAACTTTAGAAACCCACTCATTTCTCATTTAAACCATCTTGGTCTTCCCATTTATTTTAGGACTGGATGAATCAGGCTTACACTGGCCTTTCTAACCCTTGAGACAATGCTACATCAGCTCCTATGCAGATGGTTACAATTGCAGCCACCTAATTATTATTATGATTGTAATATTGCAGCTGGCTTTAAAACTGAAGCTGTCATGTTCTCACAAATACTTGTTATTGCATGTTTCAAAACAATACTTGTTATTGTTTTGAAAACAAAAAACTATGGAAAATTTGGACATGTTAAATATTTAAATTAACAATAATATAAAATGTATGTAAACAATCATAATTCATACTGTAGAGCAATGTGAAATTCCATGTATGTTTGCAGCAAGTCATTATCTGACATTAAGAAACTCTCCAATTGAAACAGTCTTCCATTATGCAAATGATAAATGTTGACTCTTGGATATATAAAAATCTCATCCTATGCTTCACAAAATTGGCAAAAATATTTCATTATTATAATGATAAATACATAAATATTTATGTTTAGGAAAAGAAACCCAACAAAAACCCTAAAGAAGTTACAGAGCAAATTTGAATGCAAATATAACCTAGCTCTGAATCCCTTCACATCTCTTGTATCATTTTCAACACAAACAGGACAACCCACCTGTAAGTAACATGCTAATCATATACTAAAAATATTTCAAGAAAGTGTAGCTTAAGACATATAAAATAATAAGTGAGAAACTTTATTGCATTCACCTCTGGGGCCACCAGCACAAGATGGATGAGGGCCTGTTGGAGCATGTTCAGAGGACGGTCACAAGGATGATGAGAGGACTGGAGCACCTCTCCTGTGAAAACAGGCTGAAAGAGTTGGGCTTGTTCAGCCTGGAGAGGAGAAGGCTCCAGGGATACCTTAGAGCATCTTCCAGCGCCTAAAAGGGCTACAAAAAAGCTGGAGAGGGTCTTTTGATAAGGGCAGGGGGTGACAGGACAAGGGGGAATGGCTTTAAACTGACAGATGAGAGATTTAGGTGGGCTACTAGGGTGAATTTCTTTATTGGGAGAGTGGTGAGACACTAGCACAGGTTGCTCAGAGAAGTGTGTCTGCCCCATCCCTGAAGTTGCAAGGCCAGGTTGAGCAACCTGTTCTAACAGAAGGTGTCCCTGCCCATGGCAGTGGTGGGGATTGGAACTAGATGATCCTTAAGGTTCTTTTCAACCCAAAGCATTCTATGGTTCGATGAAATCAACATTAATAAAAGATGTTAAAAAGGATGTACATTTTGTTAACTCTAATTGAATGTGGAATTGCTACAAATATATAATCATTCTTAAATTAGGGGAATATATTTTAACTTCACCGTGTCTGAATTGTACACCTTTTACATTGAGAGTTGAGTATATTTACAACTCAACTGTATATATGACTTTAATCAGGGAAATAAATCAATGAAAAGTACTTGTGTTTGAACATTAATTATGCTAGTGATAGTAAACTCAAAATTATTTCAATTTGACAAGCTCCATCCTTGTTCATTCTCCATGCAATTCTTCCTGTGCTGTCAGAACAGCACAAAAGGGGACAAAACATACAACTATGTTTGAAGGAAATAAAAGTAATTCTTCTGTTTAAGGCAACTGCCATGCAATAAATGAATTTCAAACATTTATCTCCCAGTTCTGCTTTGCAAAAACTATTTGCTTAAATCCTTCCAAGCACAGTGTAGTGTATGTCTAGCTGAGCAGAGATAGGGCCAATGTGAAGTTGTGCTAACCCATGCCCATCCGAAGGATTGACTGAAGACCTTTCTGACATCTAGTGCATTTAAATTAAATCCCAAAGGACTCAGACTTTTTATGAAGCCCTCTCCCCTGATCCAGGGAGTCAGCAGACTGTGCTAGTCCTACACTTAGACTAGAATACACCTTCCTCTATTTAAATTCCCTGGAAAAAAAGGACTCTAATTTCACTCTGGCCTGCTGCATAAGAGAAGAATCAATGGCTCTTTAGGGGTGGCTGTCCTTGCTGAGTTAGGACTTACAAATGTGAGTAAGCCACAGACAGAGTAATACGCAAAACCTCATAGTCCCTGCTCTCTCTACCTTCTATCATGTGGCTACAAGGGGCAACCTACAGTCCAAGCCTGAATTCACAAATTGAAAATGTTATCATTAGGGCTCATTCATACACTGCAGATAGATGCTATGTTTACCTAGCAAAGGCACAATTTACGTGTTATTTGTAGACACAAATTATGTACACAAGATTGTACTGCAGGCAGCTGAGCATATCCAGCTTTGATAATCTGCCCCTCTTGGATTTACCATTTCATAATTTTCACGTTGTATGACAGGAGCTGGCTTCTGTGTCTTGTATTAGAAAGGTTTCTTTTGATAGAAATAAAACATTAAATAAAATAAATCAGTTGCCTTGTCTTTGCTAACAGATCTTCTATTTAAGTGCTAGTAACTGGTGTTACAGGTTTTTTCTAAGAAATATCTTATCCTTAATCACATGCTGACTGAAAATATTGTTAGATTAAATTAACCTACATTAGCCTGTGTCATTCTTAAGAATTACAATACATAATCAAAAACTGAAGTTGACTTTCCAAAATATCAAAATAACTATGATGAAGCAGACATATTGTTGATATTCACTTGAGAGTTGTAAATATAACAGACTCTTAAATACAGATGGAGCATATTAGCTCTGTGTAGCCTCAACCTATCTCATATGATTGTTAATCGATCAGGTGAATTGAAGTTCAGAGCACTTTCCCCATCAGTGGTTAATCTTCTCTTAATCTTAATGAAAGGAGACGCTTCCATTTAAAGTAACATTGAAGGCTGATCAAAAAACTCTGCAGCTGAATTCCTCTCATTTAAAGAAATCAATCAATCCATGGATTATTACCTATTGCTCTGGCCAGTTAATATTTGCATTCATTCATATTTTAAAAATGAGAAACTTGCGTGATCTCACCAGTAATGAATGTGAAGGTTGGCTTTTTCTGTCCTCACTAAATTCATTAATCTTTCCCTCTTCTCTGACATGTTTTCTGTAAAATCCTGTGTGTTTCATGTGCACGTGATTTTTATAGGGTAATTTCTATAGGTACTAGAAGTCTTTAATTCCGTTCATTCTACAGTGACTCTTTGCAAAGAGTCCTTTGAGATTTTATATCAAGGATGCAATGATAAAATGCACTATAACAATGAACATCAAGTACATTTGCAAATATGGCATTTCTTTTGAGGTATGAATGTATGTTACGTTTTTGAGGAGAAATACAGATAGAGTGTAATAGAGCAAGAATTAACAAATACACTCCAGTTTTAATCTGCTTCCATACTACTGAAAAGATAGTGATAACCAGAAAGAAAAATAGCAGAAAACAAAAATATAAGACCAGATTAAACCAGAAAAATATTAACAGATGTGTTGATAGTTTGCATTTTTTCAACATAAATATATATAGCTGAGTTGTAAATAGATAACTTTACACAAGTGCTGCGAACATTGTGATATTGAATAAGGTGAAGATATTGCAGCCAATGCTCTCCAGCACAGCTTAAAATAGCCAGTTAATAAAAAAAGTGTGCTTTTTTGTATTTTTCTCAGGCCTCAGGGGAAACAATTAAGCAAATACTATCAATCAGCAAAATTAGAACAAATACCCAGTAAATGTTCAGCAATCCATGGGACATATATACTTTTAAATGCCATTACATGAAAAGTATGAGTAAAGTAACACGCCTTATACAGTGGAAAAATCTGTGAAGAGTAGAATACACACTTTGAATTTAGAATACTATCTTTTTCCTATCTGTAAATTTACTATCACTTCAACTACAGAGCGCCAATATTTTATCTAATCAATGAATATCACTACCTGATTTCTCAAGGCCCAGTTCATGAGCTAATTTGAAGAGCTGTAAATTTTTTCCTCTTTCTTTACAAGGAAAGGTATTACAATGCAGCAACAGACCTTTTTAATGGAGGGAAGCAAAAAAAAAATCACAGAAGATGAAAATTATTTTATCAGGTGATAAAAGTTTTTCTTAAATAAGAATATGTAGTTTGGATGGTTTGGGTCATTTTCTCTTAAATTAGTGAAGAATGAGTGATAACTGGCTATGAAATGTCATCTCTTCTTCCTCAAAATCACCACAGAGTTTAGCTCCAGTTCAGTAACACCTAAAAGGCACCTCTGACTGTCTGTCACGTTTGGTCCTATATGACTCAAATCATTGCTATATATAAAGATTTTAAAGTAAAAACCCTGTATTATAATGAAGATCTCCACAAAACCCATTTTACATTAACTAGAACCTTTCACGGCAATTACAGCAGCATGGACGAAGTTGTTAGAAATTTTGGAGCTGTATGTCCTGTTTGTGTTTGGTTATGAAACCAGAACTTCATAGACATTTTAGTTACAAACAGTAAATTAAGAAAGATGTCAAGGCAAACTTAATTTGATTGTTATGAAAAATGGAACAGAACTGACATTAGAAGTGCTAACTAGACAAATTTATGCTTCATGTTCCCTGGATATTTTTCAGGCACTTCATTCACCAGCCCCCACAATCTTTGATGATTTCATAAGCACATAGAAGACATTTTGGCCACAAGAGGGCTCACATATTTTATAGGTTGTTTTTTTTTTTTTTTTAAAATATGGGTATAATAAAATTATAACAAGATTCAGGCTACATTCAAGGCAAATGTCTGCTGCCCAGATAGTAATACTGTCATGAAAAAATAATTGGTGTGGTTCTTAATAAACTATCAGAAAAAAATGAATCAAAATTTCAAGGCCAGGTTGGACACAGCCTTGGGCAACATGGTCTAGCGTGAGGTGTCCCTGCCCATGACAGAAGGGCTGGAACTAGATGATCTTAAGGTCCTTTCCAACACAAACTATTTTATGATTCTGTGTTCCCATAGTCTATTCATATCTCACCATTAATTGGCTTTTCATCAAAATGACTCTGTTTCTATGATGCTATAACAATTAGGTATACATAAAATGCCAAATCAATCTCTTAAACAAATAATTTTAATGGTCTCTGTCAAAATATCCTCCAGTACCTACCTATTCAGGTAACACGGTGTATACTCATTAAAGTAGACCTAGTAAGAATAGTAGAATTTTATTATTCAATGGAGACGTGCATTATGACTGAAACCACTGATAACAGTGTCATTATACTGTCAGCATAGTGTATTGTCACCATTTTCAGATGAGAAGATAACCTGGGGCCTTTTTCAATGAATGCTGAACTTAATAAGCAACTATCCATTGACCTTAGAGATATTGTATCAAACTAAACAAGCATGATGTACAATACAGCGAGTTTCCTGTGCAATGGGTGCGCCTTCATTGCAGTTCACTATGTGTAGGATGGGAATTACTGAATTTCCACACCTTTGATTGGTGTTGTGGAGTTAAAAATATATAGGAAAAGAATTGTCTGAAGTACAGTAGAATGTGCTGCTGGAACTTTTGTTCTTCAAAACTTGTTATTAGTGCTGATGAATTTGCAATAAACTTGAAATTTTTGGAGAAAAAAGTCTTGGAAAGAATGCAATACAGTGTTTACAGGATTAAATAGATTCCTTCAGGACTCTGTAAATTCAAAGTTAAAGTTTGTCTGATTTATGTTTACAGCATTAACAAAGATACCACCAAGATCATATTAAATTAATTTAACATCTGCTTGGACTCTATTATGCTGACATTCCAGGCAACACTCGCATGCAAACTACCTGTGGCTGCAACCCCTACAGCTTCCGCATCTTGTCCCAGAGCCTTCAGACTGTAGTTCCTGGGTTCAGTCTGGAAGCTCTGATAACCCTCGTTAGAATGGAGGCTACTGAGGTTTTGTACCTTATTTGCCTGCTGTGGAATTCATTCTGAGTGCACTATGTAAGATATGCACTACTGAAGTATTTTGCTGGAGGGAGAAAATCACAGGCATAAGACATGCTGCGCAACTTGTCCACACTGCTCACTACTAGTGACCTCCAGAGTGTACTGGTTGCATTTGTCGTGTGCCAGGTTGGGTCCCATGGGGCACATATGTGGATTTTTGATAGTCTTTGTAGTTTTCTACCTAAAATAGCTTTAGGCTATGTCGTGGCCTATGAATGAGGGTTTTTTTATAGCATGATGCCAGACACATACGTTGCATATTCTAAGATACTGCCTGGAGTTACGTGGGCATGCTATCTCATCTGCACTGCCTATAGGGAACAAACCAGCACCAGAACTGCTCTAAGGTTTTGTCCTGAGGGATTTCTTGCTGTATCCAGAAAAAGACTATGAGTAAAGCAATAGACACAGTGAGGCTGATAGGCAGCCAAGACCCGAGGACAAATGTATCTGCACCATTAAAAATTACTTGTCAGTATAGATGCAGTCCTAGTACATCTGGCTGTTCAAGCGCTACTTGCCCAAGAAATGGCAAAAGGCTTTTTCAACAAGCAAGACTAGAACCAGGTTTAGACCAGGGGAATTCATAACTTTACAAGGTCTTCAATCCCAATCACAGATTCATGGCAAAGCAGAAAGCTGTGCCCTGAGTAGTTGTGCTGGAGCTGTGTGACATAGAAGCACTACAGTTCTCAGCCAGTCTCTATGACTGAGCAGAGCTCCATGGGAGCCTCCATGCTCTTTTGCTAGTTCATTACATTTAATGGTTCAAGCGAATTTATATGTTTGGACAATCAGCATTTTTCAGCCAAATGTTTCAGGATACAGAGAAGGAAGGTGAAGATTCTGGGGAGGACGGATAGAGCAGAGAAGAAAACTGCATAAAGGAGAATTGCCATCACATGAACAGCAGAAGAAAGCAATGACTGTGATTCTGGGATAGAGAAAGTGTAGTGACAGAAAATGGTAGAGTATGAAATAGGAAATGAAAAACAATTCTGGGAAAGAGGGGCATTAGGAAAAAAGACAAAAAGAAGCAAACAGGCAAAAAAGTATTAACAGCTTAAAATCTCATTCAAGACTGCCATAAGAAAGACATTAAAGAAAATGTAGTCTAACAACACACAAAAGTTTTATTTTTAAGAACTCTGAGTACTATTAACACAATTGTACAAAATTAATTGTCTGAAGGGTTTATCATTATTAGTTTAACAATATATTATTCAGTCCATTAATATTTAATTCCAACCTTCTAAACCTAGCTATTACAAATGCTAACAACTGCGTAACTGAAGAATGTATATAACTGTATCGTATAATTTGCAAAACCTACAGGCCTGCAGTATTTTATCAATGCAATAACACTAACCCTGATCGGTAGAATCTGGGATTTCTCTTCACTTTGCTCAGCTTCCTTTCTAAGGCATTAAAAAATAAGTGTCAAGAAAAGTAGTCAAATTTATTTAAGGAACAGAGGTTTCTTACAACTCTCCAAAGCACATCTTAACAATTTTGGCCACTACCTTTCAGTGGTTTGCCTTTCCTGACCTTTTCCAGCAGTCAGGGATCTTTCAGCAGCTTGCTGCTCAGGTGCTACATATGTTACCTGAAAGTAAGTAAAACATTCTTTATTTTTTTTTGCCAGTTATGCAAAGCCAAACACGATGTTTTGCTCATACACAGTGCTACCCTTGGGATGAGTCTTCGTGACTGGGTCTTCAGATAGTTCCAGCATCCTGTTAAAAATGGAAAGGTTTTATAGCCTAAGTCAGTAGTTCAAAGTCAACTCATCTTTTTGGTTTTGTTTCTAAGGATTGTGATAGGCAAAATTTTGGCAACTATAATAAAACCAGCACTGTGGGTAATTAAATGCAATCTCGTCCTTCATATAGCTGTCTGAACCTTATTTTACTGATAGCAATGGTAAAATCGCCATTGCATTAAATGGATGAGAAGTCAAGGCCAATCATCACAAATTCCCTGTGGCAAAACTAGTAGTTTGTGAAAAGTATATGGTCAAGTGCTTAGAACAATGAACTGAACTCCAGACTCAGACCTAACTCTGATTTTCATGGTTGTCCATACTGAGATCCATGAACACTTCCTAATCTTTGCTTTTGTGTGGATGCCCTGACTCAAACTAGTCCCATGTCAAATGCAAGAGGAAAATCCAGATACACAGACTAGAAGGGAGCTGTGGCATGTTTCCAGTCTCTATGACTTGCAATTGAATGGAAGTACCCATGCAGGTGCCCACAGAACATCCATACCATACAGATTAGACACAGCCTGCATGACTGGATCTTCATTCTCCCTTTTGGGAAGCTGATTCCTATTTCTCTTACAGAAATGTCATGAAAAAATCTGTAAGGTCCTGGGATAAAGCTGCTCCATAAATGTCTATTGCTACTATTATGATAGTATAATTGTAACAGTTTCCTGGCTGAAAAGAAGAGCAAATCTCCTTGCAAACATGGAAAGCAATCATAAACTGGTTTAGAATTCAACTTTTGAAGATAATTGAGATTCTTGCCCCTTTTCAAGAGCAGCTCCAGCTGATTGAAGCATAATTTCAATACAGGAATCTTGTTCAATCTCTTGATCAGAAAAGCCCTTGCTGTTTAAACTGTATTTCGTATCTTTCAGCTTTAAAACCTCAGTCAGGCCTCATTTAAGATTTTATTGAGTTTTATATATAAAAGTGATAAGAAACACTAACCACTAATGCAACAACCATAAGTGCATTTAAATTTTTGTTTTTCAAAAGCTGGAAATGTATTTATTACTGTCACTCATTCAACTCACTGCAGAATGATGCACTAAATTTCATACCCTCTTTAAGCTGAAGCTAATGAAACAAGTTTCTGTCTTCTATTGATCTACCCAATGAAACTCAGGTGAAGGGCTAAGAAACTATTGCTTTCTTCTTTGCACTCAGTTTAAGTTCTCATGTGCCTTCTTTTTTTTACATTGATGTTGCTCAGATTAGGACAGCCCATAGCCATAAACCTACTGACTATTCTCCACCGTGAGTTTTAGCTCTCAACAAGCACCCTTGGTACACATGCATGGTCTTTGGACTGCCTCAGCACATGACCATCTGTTGTGATTGCATGGTGCCTCTCCACAACTGGGTCGGATCTTTGCCTGAGGGCATTAGGTTCCAGACAATGCTGGTTAAGATGAACAGTTTGGTTAACGCTATGAAGACCATCTGTTCTACAGGAAATCCTTTCCCTGTGTCATTAATGAAGTGTTCCCAGAACATAACTATATATTTATCTCCTTATATAAGCTTTTATGTAATAGGAATTATGAGAGCATGTTATTTGCAAATGAACAGTGCAAAAATATGAGATTTCATTACATAAGTTTTCTTGATACACCTCTTAGTACAGGTGAATTCTAACCACATCATTTCGCAGAGGAAGCAGTTGCTTAGCTAGTGTTTCAGCATGGTTACAACACCTCCATACCTCAGGCAATGTAAAAGAACTGAACCTTGATCTACACTTTGCAAATAAAGTCTGGAAATAAAAATAAGAATCCTACTGAACAGGATTCCGAAATTCAACTTTGGTAAGGAAGCTGAGCTCCTCTGTTGTGTAACTTGGGATGTTGCATATTAGCATGGTGATCATAAGGATTGCATTTCAGGGAAGACCTTTCAGATACATAATTAAAAACATACTTAATTTTTTAGCAAATTAAGCGTGGCCAGAATCCGATAACCGCAGTTCTTCATGTTCATTAAGCTTTTCATCCATTGTTCAAACACACTTGGTTTTCAGACACTGGAACTCTAATTTACTCAGTGGAGAAAGCATTCTGCAACTTGTCTTTTGGTAACATCTTCCTCTTCTCCCAATCTCATTTCCATCTTAAAAGATGAAAGTTTGAAATACAGTGTATCTTACTTAGTACATAAAATGACTTATATTACTAAAAATATTACTATTGCATTTTGAAATATGATTAGATTTCACCCTCGACAAGACTTCTAATTGCCCCAAAGGTTCTAAAACTAAACACTGTTTGCTGAACAGTCATGAAAGCTTGGAGATGGATGAAGTTACAATGGCTTTATAGACTTGCTCAGAGGGTTTGATAGGTTTTCATTTTACACCTAATGTAAAAGTGTCATAGATATCAGACACTGTGACCTGACTGTGAATCTTCCATTTTGGGGAATTTCAAGAATACTGAGGAATTAAATTATTCAATATGTACTAATTATTAGGAGTTAAGGGATGAATTTAGGGTAGTTAGAAAACAGAATGAAATTGGGTAAGTGACATGAGGCTGTCAAATGGATGTCAGGGGAACTGTGACAATTTTGTTACCTATAACATTATTTCTGCTCAATTATACCCTTTCCATCATGACATTGGAGATGAATTATTTGCTTTAAATGAAGAAAAGAATGAAAACCACTCAATAAGAAAAATCTTCCCCATTGATGGGACTAGTTAGAGTGATCTAATATACTTTCCCACCTCTAGCCTCCTGTTTCTGTAAAAAGCACAGAATAATAATTTCTTACTGCATACATCTCCAATTTCATCTACAGTGCTGTATGCAGTCACCAGCTACCACTGAAACAGAGAATAAACAGATATCCTGTTATTTACAAAATCTTGATTTATAACAAAATGGACTTTCCAGTGTAAATATAATCCCTATCTAGATACATAAAAATTTCTAGAGGTGAATGCAAGTGTCTGGTGCTCCATCTACAAAACAAAATTACACAACCAAATCTGTTACAGTACAAACACCGAGTAAAATATCAGCTAACACCATATGTGTACTTAATAGTAATTGGATAATAATTGAAAAGCAGTTGAGCTTTATTGAATGTGCTATTGTGTGCTTCTTCAAACCCACATTCAAAATTAGAAAGGCTATGCAGCAGAACCTTACAGTATCACTTAGTGTTTTACTCATTAACAGCAGATTGTATCTTGAAAGCACTTCAGGCTGTGCCAAAGTCTATGTGGTTTCCTAGAGAAGCCATCCTCCCAGGACTGTAGAGCTATGGGAAGGATGTCAGGTTAGGCCTGGACATCCTCATGTCCCCTGTGTGGCTGTCAGTGAGTGGTGGTCAGGTCTGTGCATTTATCTTCTTGTTTAAGAGACTGAAAGGAGTAAATATTCTTTGCTCTTTTTAGAAGGGTGCAGGAGAAGGATTCATGCACTCTCTTGAAGGATCAATACAATATTGACCATTATCAATACAAAATCACACAGTTTCAATAAATTGATTTTTAATTCACCAGGTCAAAATCCTATTATCTTTGATAATAGGAATTATGAAGGGTTGTAGGCATTAGAAAGAACAATAGTATGAGCAGCAGTAACATAACAGAACTCTGGTTGTTACTGATGGGATATTCTTAGAAATTCAGCTAATAGAAAGAAAAAAGATTGGGAAATAGCAGCAGCAAAATGGTCAAAAATAGTATACAGCAAAGGATAATGATAGATGGGAGAATCAGGTATTAAAGGAACACAGAAAAACCAAACCTGTGTTTCAAACTCCTCAAAACATTTCTAACAGGAAAAGAACTAGGCCAGGTCATTTTAAAGGTAGAACTAGAATGAAGGGCTCCTTCAGTTCATAGAATCATAGAATCATAGAGTGGTTTGGGTTGGAAAGTGCCTTAAAGATCATATAGTTCCAACCCTCCTACCATGGGAAGGGGCACCTCCCACTAGTCTAGGTTGGAGTTCCTCAGGTATATTCAGACATGTACAGACTTGGTCAATGGAGAGCAGATTTTTGACATAATTATAACAGGAAAATTCACAGAATACTTAAAAAAGCAGGAGGGGAAAAATCCCACAAAAATTATACCTAATAGAATAGTGGAAACCTGAAATTCTTATTTTATCAAATTGTAATAGAATGAAAGGGGCAAAAAGATCTGTCCTTAAAGAGAAAGAAAAGGTTTTGAAGGTAGTATAAGGGCTGAATTTCTGTTGAAATTTTGCATTGTTGATACTGAGATTGAAATTTTATGTTGTTGTCTCTGAGATCTTACTGTATTATTAATATTAATAATGTAATTATTAAAGCATTTGGGCAAGTAGAGATTTGGGTAAGTGTCAAAGCAGGACAATTACTAATAGTATACTAATTTTTTGTTTTAATACAATCAAATGCCAGTTTCAAACATCACACATATTTCAGCTAACCTAGATGTGCTTCCAGTTTATCTCAACATATGGCTGGTTCTCACCACATGCCATAGACTTCCAAATCTAACTGTGATTAATAGGATATGTCAAATAACTGTTTAAGGAAATCCAGCTTCAAAAAGTGAGGCTGATTAATACATTGATTTAGATATTAACTTCTAAGCACTGACTTCTTTTTTCCTATTATTTGAAGTTTTTGGAAGATCAGGGATACCATCAACCCTTTAGTCATGTAAAGCATCGTGAAACCTAAATTCTATCTAACTCCAAACATAATAAAACAATTAAAAAAATTTCTTTCTTCTTATATAGGTTCACTACATTTATTCTGATATTATAAAAATATTCTGCGAAAGTTAAAGAATGTCCACAAACATAAATATACATTTTACAGACAATTATTTTCTGAAATGATTCAAATAGAGTTCATAGCAGAAGAGAAATCCACACAGCTTAACAGTCCCCCCACCTCTGGTAAATGACAGGCTATAGCAGTAGGTACAGTTGAAAAATTATATTTTTATTTGATTATGGTCACATTTAGGAACCTCCTGATAGAGCGAGTTTTTAAATAGTTCAAATACCTAATGGAAATTGGCTATAGATTCCCAAGTGATAATCATTCTTATGTAGGAAGAAAGTGCAAATTTTAAAGGAAAACCTTCAAATGTTATTAAAATGTTAAGAATTTTCCTTGTTAGTCTCACATGTTCTTTGTCTAAAGGATTCTAATGTTGGCAAACGTACGGAAGGAATTACAAGAGTAAGTCTTTGGAAGAAGAGGATGACTTATGTAAAGCAGACCACACTTTCTCTCCATAAATCAAAGAAGTGGTTTTGATCATTCAGCGTGAAAAAAGGAAAGCATAAATGGAGAGTTATTCCCTAAACAGCAAGAATAACACAGAGACATAAAATTTTCTTATAAAATCAGTTAGGCCACTGCCACTGGAATCCCCTCCTGTGATATTATAAATGAAACTAGAGTTTCATGAAGGACAAAGTAATTTCTTGAATTTTTCACTGCTTTGTGGAGTTAGTACATTTACTTGACCCTGGGCATATTTTAAAGTGTTTGGGAGATAGATCACTATGGGCTTTTGAAAATTACACTATGCATTAAAACCATTTGAAAATTTATTCATGTATTCATGTATACTGTATTTGCAGACTCTTCTATATTCCAATAACATTTCTAGTTTTGTAACTATCCTTGTTTGCAAAAGAATTCAATGATTTCATAATATCCTAAGTACTGACAGCTACGATGCAGTAGCATCTCTTCATATATATTTAGCTGTATGTCAGATTTCCTTCAGCTGTAAATAATTATAATGCATATATTGTTCCTTGAAGGCTGGGACAACTTAAGTGCATATGTTTACAAGAATAACCAACCATGCCTCATGTCAGGTATAGAACTACAGAGGAATCAGAGGGTCTCCATGTCAGGTATCTTAGTCTTTTCTAAAGAGCCTCCTAGTGTCACTTAGGACCCACAGAGGATTTTCCTGACAGTTACTAATTCAGATGCCAGCTTTACCCAATATCCACAGTTCCTTCAGGATCACATCCTACTTAGTTAACCTTGATGAAGCAAAGGAAATATTTTTCACATGTGGATAGATATCATTCGCAGTTTAAGCTTCAGAAATAAGTCTGTTCAATACCTGGACTACCTTTTTCTTTAAACTTGCTGTGTGAAGACACTGTTGTAGCATAGTAATCTGTTGGTCTCCTGCTATACTATGACATATGCTTAAGGCAGAATTTGTGCTGCTTTTAGTCTTGAGATATGTAGGTATTATGTCAAACCACGAGCACCCTGGTTTTCTGTCTCTGTGATTGATATAATTGTATTTTTTTTTATAGAATCATAGAATAGTTAGGGCTGGAAAGGACCTTAAGATCACCTTGTTTCAATCTCCCTGCCATGGGCAGGGACACCTCACACTAAACCATGTCACCCAAGGCTCTGTCCAACCTGGCCTTGAACA
>WYDI02029034.1:0-42771 GCA_009867235.2 Psittacus erithacus | reverse complement strand
TGAAGTGGCTCAGATGGACTTAGATTGGCAACATAAGGGTGAATTATTTTTGGCCCAGTGGGCCCATGACACTTCAGAGCATCAGGGCAGAGATACAACATACAGATGGGCTCACGATTGAGGGGTGGACTCAACAATGGACACTATTGCCCAGGTTATTAATGAGTGTGAAACGTGCTGTAATTAAGCAAGATAAACAGTTTAAGCCTCTTTGGTATGGAGTACAATGGCTGAAGTGCAAATATGGGGAGGCCTGGCAGACTGATTATACCACACTCCCACCAACCCTCCAAGGGAAGTGCCACGTCCTTACCATGGTGGAAGCAACCACCGGATGGCTGGAAACATACACTGTGCCCCACGCCACTGCCCGGAACACTATCTTGGGCCTCGAGAAACAGATTTTGTGGTGACACGGCACCCCAGAGAGAACTGAGTCAGACAATGGGACTCATTTCCAGAACAACCTTATAGAAATTTGGGCCAAAGAGCATGGCATTGAGTGGGTATATCACATCCCTTACCATGCACCAGCCTCTAGGAAAATTGAACGGCACAATGGGCTGTTAAAAACTACACTGAGAGCAATGAGTGGTGGAACTTTCAAACATTGGGATACACATTTACCAAAAGTTGGTGAACACCAGAGGATCTGCCAACAGGGCTGGCCCAGCTCAGTCAGAAATTTTACATACTCTAAATGGGGATTAAGTTCCTGTGGTGCACATAAAGAATTTGCTGGGGAAGACAGTCTGGGCTATTCCTGCTTCAGGAAAAGGCAAACCCACTTGTGGGATTGCTTTTGCTCCAAGACCCAGATATACTTGGTGGGTAATGCTGGAAGATGGGGAAGTCTGATGTGTACCTCAAGGGGATTTCATTTTAGGGGAAAACAGCCAATGAACTCAATTGTATGCTGTTGCCTGCTATGTAGTACTTTTTTGCCCACCAACTACATGTCTTCAGGTCACCAGCGACTGGCCCTGACTTCCCTCTGACCATCACCCCAACAAAGACTGAAATTTGATGAAACCAGACGAGTTCTGAGGTATCATCAGCAGGCAACGATCCAACACTGCACACAGCCCCTCCTGCTCTGGAGACTGTTACAAGAGGTGGAGCTTGACATCATGGACCGGATGGACTCAGCAGCTTTATAGGGGTTGGTCCATGCACTAAGGAATGACCTCTCTCTCCCTCTCTCTGTGGATGCATATATATATATATGTATGAGACAAGAGCGATGGTATATTGAAAAATGTGGTATCTGAGCATGACTTGAGTGGTATGGAATCAGGGGTGGATACTGTCCTGGGTTCAGCAGTAGCAGTCATTTTTAATCCTTCGTAGTAGCTGGTGCAGCGCTGTGGTTTTGACTTTTGGCCTGGGAACAGCACTGAAAACACCGATGTTTTTAGCTGTTGCTCAGTAAAGTTTACTCTGACCAAAGACTTTCTGAGCCTCATGCTCTGCCAGGGAGGAGGGGAAGCCATGAGAAAACAGAGACAGGACACCTAACCCAAGCTAGCTAAAGAGGTATTCCATATCATAGCACGTCATGCCCAGTATATAAACTGGGGGCAGTTACCCGAAAGGGCTAGATCACTGCTCAGGTCAGGCTGGGTATCAGTTGGTGGGGGGCGAGCAATTGTATTCTCTTCCCTTGTTATTTCCCGTATCATTATTATTATTGATGGTAGCAGCAGTGGTTTGTGTTATACTTTAGTTACTGGACTGTTCTTATCTCAACCCGTGGGAGTTACATTCTTTCGATTCTCCTTCCCATCCCTCCGGGAGTGGGGGGAGGAAGTGGGCGGAGCGAGCGAGTGGCTACGTGGTTCTGGGTTGCCGGCTGTGCTTAAGCCACGACAACTGGGCTTGCTTTGCTGTGCTTTTTGCAGCCATATTTAATTATTTTTCAAATGTCTTTTATCACTACATTTTATTACTTTCAGTGTGATTTGGGCTCCCCTTGTCTTCTTTACTCAAAGGGAAGTCTGCCCACTTTAGATAGAAATGTGTTAATAAAGAATTTACCTTCAACAGGCTTGTAAACAGATTAAAGTGAACACCAGCAGTCCGTTTTTTGTTTGAGTGTTACTTTTTCAGTGCAAAACAACCTACTCAAATACTCTAGGCACTTCATTTTTGATCTTTGTCCTTTGTTGCTGCCATACCAGCCTGTATGTGGTCTCTCCCATCAGCGCTTTCCTTCTCTTCTGTGTCTCCAGCTTCTGGCCTGTTCTCCAGTTCCTTATTGGCCCCTTCAGGGTCCTTACCTTATCGTGCCTTCCTTATTTCACACTTTCTTACTGAGACACTTTCTTTACTGTCACGCCTTTTGAGACAGCTGTAGGAATGATTTGTTTCCAGATTTCATTGCTGTGTGTTTGTTATTCTTGCTGGTTGCCAGTGGAGCTGGACGAACTCAGTGTTGCATTTGCAAAATGTCCAGGCTGTCTACAGCTACTATATCCTCTCTGGATAAAGTAGTCCTTCAGGAATACAGATTGATTTAGGTGTCCAGAAACAATGGGATTAGGTGCATAGCAGTGAGAATGTTTCTATCCTACAAATCAAGTACCTTCCTCACTCAAGTGAATTTTACTTGCTCACACTCCTGTAAAGCCTCAAGTGTGGCCCATGGCCACTAGTCCTTTGATTTACTTAAAATCTCCTACAGAAGATTTCTTTCCTCGTGAAGATATCAGGTTGTGCACAGATGATCAGTGGCTAGAACTGGGAATTTACCTGAGGACTCTCCTCAACTTCAAGTCTTGCTTTATACTCATAGTAATTGTGAGCAGGTTCTTTTTCCTACTCATTTGACTGATCCAGTCCATATTTCAGTTCCGTCTTGACAACTTCTGTTTCTCTGTCCTTTGTGATATTAGCTGAGGGAAATCAGTATTCAGTAAAAATCCTCAAGTTCACAAGGTTGCAGAAAGAAGCTGAAGCATATGGGGCTGCCCGCTTCTAATAGCTTTCAAGACTTGCATAAATTTTTATATTCTATAGAAACAACTCTAGGACCCAAGTTTTCCTTGACTATTTTTTTTTTTTGTAATATTACAAGTAACTTTTTCCTAATGTAACAACCATTATTCCATCATTATAGATTGAAATACTGAGAAATACTCCTGCTGTAATAGACTCTTTCCCCCTTTCTAAGAACAGGATTTAATTTTGACATGTGCCTGCACTGTAAGCGAAGGATGATTAACTTAATAAGATTTTCACCTTAGAAAAAGCCTAGTAGTATGAATTATTGTCTGAGAAATCTGTCATTCCATTTTCCATCATTTATTAAAGGCCTGGCTGATTTAAAACTGTCCCATTTGGCTTTGATCTGAAGGAGTCAAAATTTTTCACCATTATGTCCATTTTTCACAATTTTTGCCATTATGCATTTTAAGGGTTTCTGAATTAGTTTAATATATCTGGGGGTTTTTTGGTTGTTTTTTTTTTCATCTGGCTACTCTTAACTTGCTCAGGCTTTTTTTTTTTTTTTTTTTTAATTTTGAAAGACCTATGTTTTAGCCTGAATATAATTTTCCTTGTTCTCTAGGTGACCTATTTGACATAGATAGTACAGGACATCAGCTGCGTCCTAATTCTGGGCAGAAATCAAAAAGAGAAAAATCAAGAAAGCATTAAAACAGAATTCAGTTGCAGCAACAACACATTTCTTGGCTGGAAATCGTGCAGTGGAAGAGCTTAGATGTTTGTAGGTGTCCACCACAAAAGTGGTGTTCCAGTTAAGTCCAGTACTGAGTTTTAGTTTGTGAAACTTAGAAAAAGAGATGTGTCTGAAATCATGCTGCATCTGCTATTCAGATGTAATGCTTTTACTAGGATGTTATGGTCAAAAGAGTTCAGATAATGTAGCATTTGAACATTGCTGGAGCATATGTGTTTAAACTTCTGTAAGTTGCTGTCTAAAAGTTATCTTTTTTGGAAACTCATATAACCCAACATTTTGGCTGAAACATTGAGGGAATTTGGACATTAGATCCAATGTGGATATGCTGCTTTATGGGAATTTATGTGCCTAGTGTTAATGTTTTTCTGTTATTACTTACATCAGAGATTTCAGGGAATACTCTTTTCAAGACATGTACCTATTAATAGATATCAGAGGTCTATAATGAAGGTCTGGACTTGTTTAGGGGCAGGTCCCAGAAACACCTAAATCAAAAGAATGACATTTTCACTAGAGCAAGTGGACTCACAGAATCATAGGATCATAGAACGGTTTGGGTTAGAAGAGTGTCTTGGAGGAGTCAGACACTTCACTCATAAGGGAGCAGTAACAATATGCTTTATTGCTAAAACAAAATTCAATAGCAAATGTGATGGTTGTTTAATATGATTTAATAGCAAAGCTTACTTGATTATGTACTTTATAGAAAACAGGGCTAGATAAAACAGTCAGGAAGACCCTTCCATTGAGGTATGAGGTTCAGGGGAGTTTAGGTGTGGATCCACTTCTAGTCCCAGACTTGGTCAACGGTTTATGTCTAAAGGAATATATAGATACATATGAACAATTTATTCATTATATCACTTAGTCAAGATTTCAAGGTTTAGCATGCTAGCAGTCACTGCCACTAAGGCCCACAAAGCTGACTTAGGTTACAAACCCCAGGGGAAGCTTACTCTAACAAAACATTTAATGCTCTGACAACATTAGTAAATTGCAGGTTCTAGATGCAAAGTTGAATCAAATAGTATAAGAATGACTTAAGCTGAAGTTTTAAAGAGAATTAACCCAAAATGTGTTTCACTCACCAGTTAAGATGAGGACTTTACCTCGAGGAGTTACTTCAGGCAGCATCCTAGGCTAAATGAAGAGTCCTTGACTGCAGATCTGTTGCTCCAGGGAGGACTGGCTCAGCTCTTGCCCTCTGGCAGGACCCCATTCATACCCCAGCTGAATTTGATCTGTCATCAAAAAATAGGGTCTGAGGGGTCCTGGCTTTTGACCAAAGTATGTCCAGGTGGAGATTTTGAAAATCTAAGGACTTTTAGAAAGAAAAAAGAATTTGTTGCCAAAATTATAAAGACACATTATTCTTCTGAAAAATTGTGTCCCAGTTAACTCCTTACATAGGATTTATAGATAATATAAACTTTAAGATAAGCATTTCCATCTTATGTTTATCAAATGCTATTAATGATACCTGTGAAATATGTCTAGATCAATTAAGAAAATGAAGCCAGTGATGACTGTTATGATAGCTGTTGGCCAGATGGTTTCCAGAGTTAAATCATGTCACACCTAGGGTTTTAAAATAGTTGCAACAATGACTGAATATAAAGCCACATTCTCTTACAGATAAAATGTATGAGTGCATTTTAGCATGTAAGACATTTTTTGCAGTTATTTATTTTTAACTCTCCACAAAAAGCCTGACAGCCCAGTGCTTTTGGATATCATATCTCCTGTTGCATTTCACAGATAACTGCACTTTAAATGCAACAATTGTCTGTAAAGCCTGATAAGGAGGCAGATGTCAGTGCTGGAGGAGGCATCGTTCACAGTATTTTGGGATGGAAAGAAGACATGTTAACTTTTCTACTGATGTGGACTTGCATGAAAGGAAATGATTTCTTTCTCTTGGACCAAGGATCAAGTGGAAGGCACTTTAATCCAGTCTTGCAATAATTTATAGCTCAAAGAAAAACAAGAGAAGATGAGAAGAGCTTGATTTATATGCTCTAGTGTGCTGTTTGCAGACATGGGCAACAGAATCAAATGCAAAAAGAAAGGTGTCCACACAATCAGACCTGCACCCTAACAATATTTGCATAAGTGCTGATTTGACTGGTTATTCAGATGAAGGTCGTGACAAACTGCTTCTGGCTAGATACTAAAATACCATACTCATACCATATACTAAAATACTATATGTAATATCCTTAATACAGTGTGTTCTTTAAAGAAACTACACCAATGAGTTTTGAATAACTTACAACACCTCATATCACTACAGTGAAGTTTAACAAAGGTTCTGAACTCACCCTTAATTCCAGTACTTCAGTTTTCAAAATGAAGAAGACTGTATAAATGGATGGTCCAAAGTTTTGCAGTTCCTGAAATTCCAGAATCTGAATTCACTAATTTTGAGAGAAACACAAATATCTAAATGCTAATCTCATTTTTGGAAAAATAACATATGCTTCTAAGTTAACTAAAGACATTTTGGAAATTTGATCCTTGGGCACATTAGATGAGTGGGATGAGAAGTAAATAGTTTCTGTCTCCATGTTTCTCCATGATTAGTGTGTTCTGTACAGTCTGTTGTCTGGCAACATTAGGTTGAAGTATTATTCTCATGTACATTTCTGTCTGGTCATTTGTTCCCCTGGCTGTTAAGTTTGTGCGAAGTATAGTTACAAAGAAAAGAACAAATTGCTTAAAATATGCTATGTAGCTTTGAATTGTTCCTGCTTATAAAAGAAGACAAAATATTAAATTAGTTTTACCCCTCCCCCAACAAAATGCCAGTATCTATAGGCACAAAATGTCTTAGGGGGAAAAGGAAAATGGAGGGCTGTAATTATAACAAAGTTATAACAAGCTGAAATGTCTTGTCATTGCAAACAGGCTGTCTAAGGGCTGCACTGGGAAGCATTAATATTTGAAGATATTCTTTAGGACATTTCCAGCAGCTCAATGAGAAACATCTTTGTCTACTTGGCACATAAATATTTCAAGATGTCAATATTTTGCACACATAAAGAAACACCTTAACTCACTGAAGGGAAACCAAGGGTAAATGTCTTTCCATGCTCACCACAATACCAAACTATTGGATTTATAAGAGATGTTTCAAGCACAGAAAATCTCACAACAGTTGCATCTAATTTCATTTCAGGTTCTAATGTAGCCTTGACTTTTAAAAAGCCACTCTAGAAAGTCAGTATCTACAAGTCTGAAGTAAAGTTAACAAACTTAAAAGGAGAAGATTAAACATGAAACTAAAGAAAATGACATAGGCAAACAATCTTTTTAGCTATGGTGGAACAGTCATTTTGTGACCTTGATAAATTTAATTTTTTTTTTTTTTTTTTTTTTTTGAGGAGCAATTATTGGCTTTGCTGAGGCAGACAGTTTATGGCAACTTGGGACAAAAAACATCAGTCACAAAAATCAAGTAGTCTGTCAATTTTGCAATTCAAGTTACTTTATGACCTATGTTGCTCTTTAGGTTCTGCTATCCAGGAGGAAAGGGATGGCTGTGCCATTTGTTTGACAGTCTTATTCTGTGGATTTCTGCCTATCAGTCTTTTTACAACTTTCATTCAAATAGCTGAAATATTGACAACGCATGTCTATAAAACCTTTGTTTTTGTTATTGTTCCTTAAATACCTCATTCTGTCATAGCTGGTTGTGGAAGTTGATGCAGCCCTCATTGACATTGTAACTAGAAGGATACGTTTATGTAGTTTGATGTTAGAAAGCCGATTTTCATTATATTTGCCTGTTGAATAAGAGAATATTAGCTTTTATTTACTTTTATTCAGCACATATCACTTCCACTGGAAGAATAACTAACAGTGAAACACAGGTGTCAGCAAACAGTACTTCAGGGAAGGATATAAAACTGAAATGAACCACAAGTTGAAGATAAGTCAACAGTGCCTTATTTTTGGATGGTATAGGAGAAATTGCAAATGCTTAGAAATGGAGGCATGATGCCAGCAACATGGAGCAATTCACTTTAGCCTTGTTGCGGGGTTAGTGCCAGGGCTTTTTATGCTTATGACAAATACACTTGGAGAAAGGTTTGAAATTGTTGATATGAAAATAGCAATGAGAATGAACAGTGATCTAGAAAACATGATCCAAGAAAGAAGGCTGAAGATGAGATACAGAATTTGTCTCGTCTAGATCAGAGAAAAAATTGGAGAAGGATGTTTGCATTAGAAAAATAAGCAAATTTCATCTTTTACTGTGAGCATTCTGTGAAGGAAAATGAGTAGCAGGCTTAAACTGGAACATCAGAAAAGAAGCTAGGAAAATAATTTCAACTTTGCCTGTGATGCTTTCAGTCTCACAGGTGTAAAAACAGTGTTAGAAAACTGTCCTTCAGTAACAATTGGGACAGCCTTGGGTAAAAGGATGGTTTAGGCGGCATCTGGACTGCCTATCTAGACCTTTTCTTTTTTTACTTCTTTTTTTTTTTTTTTTGTGTTTTAATTATCTGAAAAATCAGAAGTAAAACCAAAATCTGATTTTTTTTAACCACCTGCACTATTGATGCTCTGGGGTGCTACCTTCCATGGTTTGAAGTGTCCTGTGTTTGGTCAGATTAAGCTCTTAATATTATTCAGTTTTCATTTACTCAGTACCAACAAAGACATTTTTGCAAACAGTGGGTTAGGTTTTCAATATTTAGTTCCACAGAATGCCTGGAGGATTTCCTCAGGACAGAAATAACATTTGGCAGATTTAGTGGAATTTCCATGGGATAAGGGTAAATATTTGACATCTACCCGTAGGTAATGGAACTGATCTTGACAAGCTGTTTACCATCAGTACTCTAGATGATTGCTTCAGATCAGGATAGAAGTTTTAAAATGCACATTTTACCACTCTTTCAGAATATTCATTCATATTTATCTATTCAGTTTTGAGCCTACTTTCTCTATTTTATCACCAGAAGGACAAATGTCTGTATCGCTTTTATCCTATCCAAGCAGCTTATTATGGAATGTGCTGCTGAAGGGCTATATAAATAATTAACCATAGCTATAACATTGCATGTTAGGGTGAAGGCTCTTTCTTGTCATCTCAGGAGAAATGGTACAGCTATGGAAAGTAATGCATATGCTTACTTGATACTATTGCAGAGAGAGTCCACTTGTATCTTCATAGGAAAATTCCCTTCAGGTTAAACTCTTTTTAGATATGAACAGACAATATCACTTTAAATAAGCAATTGCCATTGTTATCACATGTGACAGTTACAAACTCTATCTCAGAGTAGCTTCAGAATAAGACATCCAAAGAATTGTCAAGTGATCTGCTGGGGTCAGTGGAGCTCCTCTGACCATTCTAGCCAAAGAGTCTTACCCTATTTGATCTGTTAGTGGCAGTGAAAATGGGGCTTGAAAAGCTTGCATCTCTTTTTCATGTATTTAACATATTTTGAAAGGTTTACCCTGGGGAGTGAAAAATTATGAAAGTCCTTGGGGGCATGGGTGCTTTCAAACATTTTCTTCTGCAAATTATGCCAAATGACTCTTTCACCCTTCTTTGCATTTTCAAAATTCAGGTCTAACTTGGTTCAGGTCATGTTATACATGGATGTTCTTACAAAGCCTCTTTCTTTAATGGTCAGAATTTAATTTAGTAGAGATCCTAAATGATACGATTTTGAGCACTGGCTGTAATGGAGTCAATATTGTCAATATTGTTTGTATTATGCTGTGGAAACTAATTTGATTTAACACCACCAAACTCAATTAGAAGCAATTAATTCTCACTATTATTTCAGCAACAGAAGTATATGAATATAATGAGAATACACTGAGAAGCTCTGAAAAACTGGTTAAATTATCGGTTCAATGCATGTTAGTGCGGCAGTAACCATCTGGATTTCCCTAGTTACCCCTGTATGGTCTGCCTAAGTATTCTAGAAAGGCTATTATTCTTGATTAGTTTGGAAGCACAGATAATTCATTACCCTCCAGGAAGCCAGAAAATGTTTTAAAGCTTTTAATAACTCTCATAAAAAAAAGAATAAAATTATAGGCCACCATGAAAAAATTGAATAAGTGACCATCATACTCCTACCAGTGGAGTTTTCAGAATTATGTACTGACAGGCAGCATTAGCATTAACAACAAAGGGAGTTAGTTTCTTTTTCATGGAGTGCATAGTGTATACATGAGGAGATACCACTGGTTGCACTTGGATGTTTGTTTACACAACATAAGTGCCTCCAGTGTCTGATTTAGATAGGATCTTTGATTTTGTTTTATTCAACTTAATCTGGGATTAGCTCAGTCTTTCATTGCGGCTATGTAATGTAGCTAGGCTACAGTTCCTTGAAGATAATATATCTCAAAAAATTATCCTATCTTCAAGCTTTATGAATTTTCCTAGTAATGAGACACAGAAACAAGTTGCCCCACATTTTGTGAGCTGTATGTAGGATAGATATGTGGTAATGTCAGGCAGCTTTATATGACCTTCCTGGTTCTTCATTTTCTATAAGAAACATGAAGGAAAAAATTAAAGAAAGGGAAGTGTGAGATGTTGTGAAAGGAAAAAAACAGGTAAAACTGCTTGCCTGCATTAGTCTGTGTGAGAATGAGGGAAGACTCGGCTGGTAGGTCAGCCCATAAGAAGCTGAAATAGTTGCTGGAAAAGATGCTGGATGGACAGCAGCTCTGTTCAGAGATACATTAGTGTTTGCTTTTAGTGATCAGCAGAAGGGGATTTTTAGAAACTAGACTAAGAAAAATGCTACATGGCCTCTGTCAGCTTGCCCATCTACAGCTGCCCTGCTATCTTCCTCTTTTTCCTTGTAGGTACCATAGAGAACTCTCCTTTTTGATCTCTAACTCTGTTCGTGTAAAGTGTGGGCAAAGATGGGGACAGTGAAGAACAGGGAGCACAGATATTCTCAGGATGCTAAAGGCACATGAAAGGTGCACCATGGGTGAGGTGTATAAATGGAACAAAATCTAGTTATGGCTTTAGACAGTCCATTTAGGTTTTGACAAGCTCATTGACATCATGAATTGGCTGCATGATGCTAGCAGTTGCCTGTGATTTTTTCTTTATGTGTTATCAAAAAACCCTGCTTCCAAAGTATAAACTTCTTCACTGGTGATTCATGTTCCTGCGCAGGTAACCATAAAAGCGCCTGGAAGCTGGAATTAAATGGCTCTGGACAACCCCAAAAGGAATCAGGAAATTTCTGAAGATAAGTGAAAGTAGCTCTTGGAATTTGTGACTGAATTCAGAGTGCCCCTGTGGTACCACCATGGAATTGCCAGCAACCTTCCTTGTTTCTGAGGAAAACAAAACATTATTTCATTTACATGTGTGCCATATTTGTTCCCACCTACCTAACAGTAAGCATATGTACTTGTCTATATAGTGCTGAAACAGGAAGGAGCAGGAGAACTTATTGCATACACTTAAACATTGTGTTGGATAAGCACAGCACCAATATTGTCTAAATAAATTACATCTCCAGGCTTACAGATGGATGACTAAATTCCACACAGGGTTTCTTAGAGGTTGCATTTGTGTATCTTGCCAACAGTTTACTGTAGTGGTACAGTTTTGAGACAAAAATATGGATGCTTGACAGACTTGCATTGCAGATGAAATAAAAAAATAAATGTATTGGTTGCCCCAAGACTTGATGTCCCAGGGTTGTTCAACTTTTAGACTATACTGATATTCAAGCTGCTATAGGGTGATGTCTACTTAGTGAAGTCTTCTTTCATGAATATCTGTGGTTATGAGGCTCAATTCATTGTTACATGAGGAACTGCAATTCCTCCTGTTAACTTAAATAACGTTATGCATGTGGGCCAAAATGGAAATCCAGTGGTATCGTGGAGAAGCTTGGAAGCGCGTGAAAGTCCTAAGAACATGTTTTCCTGTGAAGCTAACTATAGGCAAAGGGGAAGGAACAGAGAAGGAGTTTCTGTCATGAATTCTGTGGATCAGGATGTATTACAAGTATTAATGCAATTCATACAAAAAGACCAGAAGGAGACATTTATACTGCATAGTTAACCAGTGCGCATAAAGCCTCAGTGCAGAACAGATATCTGCTCCAGTAATTGGCAGTCACACAATCATTTTTCAAAGAACACAATGTAATATCAGAGATCTTTTTTCCTATCTTCCGCTAGTGAGTGCTACTCTGGGACTGGCAGACAAACAGTCTTTCAAAGTCATTTATATGTCAGTTATGAAACGAATGAGGCAAAACCATGAAATGAATTGAAACTTGTTTTGCAGATGATCAGTCTTTCATTTGTCATCTTCCCCTCTGGATAAAAGGCAGGGCCTGAAATAGGAAAGGAAGGAAACTATTAAAGAAGCCTAAGCAGAGAGCCTGCCCCTGCCTGTGCCAGCAATCAGTTCCCATCTATTCGACCTGCTGGTGGAAGTATCCTTGGGACCACTCATAACCCACCAGTGCTTTAGGAGCACAATTTTGGAAATAGGATGCTTGCAATTATTTTATAACCAAAGAAGAAAAAAATGTCCTTGAAGCTTAAAGTGAACAAAAATTTGTGTAGGTCTGAACATCATAAGAATGAATTGGGATGTTCTTTTTCATTATATTTTAGATGTGACATTAAAGCATACAGGACCCTTGTGTTATACTCTCAGGCCTGAGATTGACTCATGTCATTAAACATGGTGATGCAAATATTGCGCATTCATGCCCCCATAAAGTTAAGCTTACAGTGGTACAATCAGTATTATCATTTATTCTATCTAAGCTTAGCATTATTAATTGTATCACTACAAAGCTATTTTCTAGTTATATAAACAGTACAGATAATGCTGTCAGGCATTGATATTAATGCTGCAAATAAACCTAAAACACTTAATCTGCATATCTTTTATGGTGTAAACCTTATATGCAAATATTAGGGAGCTCACCATTGTAATCCTTGATTCTGTGGCCAGTTATTTTTATTGCAGGAGAATGAGACAAGGGAGTGTCCTTGCACTTCCCTCTGGCTGAAATATTTATCACCATATTTGCTTTTCATAAATGCCCGACTATAGCATCTCCAACTAGAGATGGGCAGCAAGTACAGCTCCAAGGGCAGGTCCCACTCTGGGGATACACAAGCAGGACTTCAGTTTCTGGGTGAGCAGCTAGTATAATTCTTATATAAAAGAGGTAGCTCCTCTTTTTTCTGGAAGAGGTAGTGGAAGTGCAGTTGGGAAAGTAATCATTTTGACTAGAGACTGTACACTGTGTTTTTGTTGCCTCATGAGCATAGCAGAAAACAAAAAATGAAAGAGCCTCCCTGTGAGAGTTAGCATTGTGCCCTGTTGACAGATTCTCATCATGTCTATTGCCTCCAGTAAATTTTTTGGGTGGGAAAAGACTCAGGCCTGTAATAGAAGAATAAAGGGGAAATTTGTCTCTCATACGCTTTTGCTGCTAATTTTCAATTCAGTCATAAAGAATTGCAAGTCTTAGTCATGAAGAGTCATGAGGTCTTCAAACTAAAGTTGCTAGCGGAGGGGAACCTCCATCAATCCTAACTCTGCCTTTTGTAAGAGCTGGGGGTAAGCAACATTACTCCTGGCCTGATCCACCCCATATCATCTTGTCTTCATATGAGCTGCAGGCTCCCAGCAGATCTCGGTGCTCCCCTGGGTTTCCCTGGCTCAGGAAAATAGGGTTCTGCAAAGATAGAGCAGTATGGTCCCCACAGTGCTCCTTATGGGACTGTGGCCCTCCAGACAGGAAAAGAAAGTGAGGAATTGTAATGTCATCTGGGATGACAAACACAGAAAAAAAGCCTCTCACTGGAAAATGAGATCAGCTTTAAGTCTGGATCTATTTGCCACATTTTTATGTTATGTATTTCAAAATTTGATGAATATAATAAAGCAAAAACCAATGCCTTTTTTTATACTTCGTATCAAGTCAATTTATTTTACCATTGACTTTCTTTAAAGTGAGAAACTATGCATGGATGGAATATATGTAATCTCTTGATCTGAAAACAGGCTGACAGACACAACATAAAACTTGCCTTAAGCGTTATATTTTTATGGTAGCCTTCTTCATTATTCTTTCTAAACAGGCAAAGTTAATTTAAAGAATCTATCTGGATACAATTTAATCACTTATACAATCATGAAACACTTTAAAGAATTCAGTTAAATCTTTTCTGAAATGGGTAGTTATGCTTTGAGTTTAATATGACTTACCACTGTTATGCTTAGAATGTATGCCCAAGTAAAGTTAGTATGGATGAATGAAATGAGTTCTCCAAACTGAGAACAGAATATTCACTTCCCCAAACAGATGATAAAGAATGTTAACTGATTACCCCATGCAATTAAAATTTTTCTATCTTATTAGGAAAAAGAAAAAAAAGTATAATGTAAATATCTATGCAGCTAAATACCTTCAGGCATCAAACTAATGCTTTGAAGAGCAAGAGATGCAAGCCAGAATAAAATAAGCAGGCTTGATAACATCAGGTGATTATAGGACATCAGAAGGCACAAGGCAATTTGTGCTCTGTGAATCCAGATTGATTTTTACAGCATTTTTTCAGTTGCATGTGTATACCTGCTCCATACTAATAATTTGCTGACTATATTAAGAGTCTTTTTTTCTGCAAAATAAGAGGTTCTGCTGCTTGAACTTTGGTAGAAACCATCCTTTTATGGCTTATAAAGGAGACATACATGTCAGTAGTCAGTTTCTTGGTTTTCCAAGCACTTTGGTACGTTCTACTTGTTTGTTAGAAATGAAGTGTCTGTAGCTGCTGTAATTGTAAAGAATTCCTTGCAAATATGATCTGAAAGTAGCCAATGCAATTATATATGCTTGAGTATGCCAAAAGCCCGAAGCACTGTGAGAATCGCCCTTTTCAGTTTCATATATTAACTCAAATGCTAGTGATGACACTTCAAATGTCAAAATAACTGTTTACTTTTTCATTGAAGCATGGAAAGGAGCCAGTGGAAATAAAGATCTGTGTGATCTACTCCAAGTGAAAACTCTTCCTTGGATGCAGCAGAAGAGCAATGCTTGGTGGATAGTCACACTTAATGTCTTCCCTGCCTGGCAGGAGAAGGTAGGACTTAAATGCTCAGCAACACTTTCTTCTTTGCTAACAAGTGTGTATTTCAACTTTCAAACAAAGGATGCTGAACTTCATCCCTTCAAACATCAAAAAAAGTGAATCAGAAATCACGCAAACCCTAGCAACCTCTGCAAACAAAACTTTGCATTTTCTCTCAGCTCTGCAGTATACTTTCCTCAGAGATGAACAATCTCTTTTATACCAGCAAAGAAAGGAGAGCAGCAAATACTTTATCAACTTGGCTTTGGTATTTCTTTTTCTCTCAAATTAATTCTTTTTATAAAGTGCCAGGAAATGCAAGGAGGTGGCTTTGTTCCCCATGCTGTCACACTGCAAATTCAGGTCCTTTCTCTTGCATGGCCAGGTCTAGGCAAACTGTTGCCTTTTCTACCTTGGGGACTGGTCATGGCATAGATACCAAAGACATTCAGCCCAGCACATTTAATCCCTTGTGCCAACTGAACTTTCCCTTAATTTCTTCCTGCTGCTTCATCAGCGCATAGCTGACTGAGAAAGAGACTGGGGTGAAAAAATACTCCTGGGGGAAACTGGTGGAAGCCATTCCAAGTCAGAGTAAATGAAAATGGTTTCACTGATAAGAATTTTCTGAGATTATCTCATCTCTCACTGTAGTGTCTGAGCACCTTTAAAATCAAAGAGAGGCTATAGCTAAACTTGCAGGTTTTCAGGAATTCTCCGGCACTTCTGTCCATGAATTCTCTGAAACATTTAGGTAAAACATTAAGTTAATTTTTCCCTGTCATTTTCCCTGACTTGACTAGCCCTACAAAGAGTCAGTGCAATTCACACTAACCGAATTAAACTAGATCACCGGAGTACATGGGCATTCTCACTATGCCAAAATACATAATCTTTGAAAAGCTACTGTCTTTGGCTGTCCGTGCTGGGTACTGATGTAATCAGAGACAAAATATCACATTGAATGTATCTTTGCTCTGATCCAGTGCAGCTAGACTAATGTCAGAAAGCAAAGACTAAGAATGTGAAAAAAGGCAAGTGCCGAAGTAAACAACCTAGAGAGACTATGTATTCTCTTCCTAAAAATCTGCAGGGGCAAGTATTATTCAGAAATGGTGCAAGTGTAGTTCAGTTTTGCCAGGGAAGGATGAGTTAACTTTTGAAAGTTCATTCCAGCTCTGCAAAGAGCAAGAAAACATAATCACAGCTCCACAGAAATGTCCATTTTCTGGTGGATTTTCAGATATGAGTCATCTAACTGTGCCATTAGGCTGTCTACTTGCATTATTTCCAGCTCATCATAGCTCTTCCTTGTTTTAAAGCTGACAGTAACTTAGTGCATTGATGAGATGTTTTCCGCTGAGCAGAAAACTCTCCTAGGAAATGATTGTGTAAATTTCAACATAATTGAGGTCCTTCCAACCCAAACTATTCTATGATACAGCAGCAAGCTTTTGTGTAATCTGCAGAATGCTGGAGCTTCTGGCCAGCACATGAGGCTGTGGCACCCTTCATTTGAACAGGATGTTTATACCCCTGTTAGTTCGAATGGAGGAAGCAAGAGCACATGTGCAGGTCCGCAAGGAGAGCAGCTGGAGTCATGTCAGCTACATTCAGTGTACACAACAAAGTCAATTGCTTGGTGATGCTCTTCTGATGTCAGTGTCACAGGGTTGAAATGTGGCCAAATAAGAGCTAAAGATTAGTACAGAGGCTACATTCGTTCCAGCACCACTTAGCACAAGTGGGAAATAATTAATCTTTACAGCATGCCTGCAGAATATATATCTGAAAAATTAAAACCTTGCCTTGTTGAAATCAGTGACAGCTTTATTTCTGACTTCATTGGAGCCTGATTTCAGCCGGAAAATATAGATCTCTGTATTGTAAATGATTCAGAGTTAAATGACAGAGGATGGGCATAAGTACTGGATTTTGTCCTAGAGATGGGTAGACTTCTCTAAATTTTCCATGCAGTTTTGGACTCTTGCACAGTTTTGTTCATTTGCATGTAAAGAGAGCTCTTCATCACAAATTGCTTGTGTTTTCTTTTTAAATTTACTACAAATCCATAGGTGAGTTATAAGGCTTATGTATTCAGGTACCAAGTACACAGATCCAATTCTTTCTGACTTTTTCCCTCAGACACAGTAGTAAGATATTGATAAAGGGGAAAGTAAAGTACTTGTTCAAGTTGAGACATGTGGACTGTGAGCCTGGTAAAAGGAAATAATCAGACTTCTGGAAACAGGAGGAATAAGTGTATATGAAAAAGACAGGCATATGCACAAGAAGAAATGTTCTCTGGGATTTCATCTGAATCAGTTTTTAACAGGCTCTCAGACTCCCTCTTGCACTGATCAATAGCCTCTACTGCAAGCAGGAAGAACCTTTTAAAAAATTTTGCAGATGTTAATTGTTTTCTTGCCTTTTCCTTGAAAATTCAAGGATTTATAAAAAGTTTTTCTGATCTGTCCAATTTCTAACTTTTTGACCACTGCTCACCTTCTCATATCCAAAAGTATTTTAAAAAGACAGCTGTAGCAATGTAGCATGTGTGGATATTTTTATCTGTATCTCAAATTTAAAAGACTGAACAAATTTCAACAGGCAGTGAAATTCTAATGGTGAAACAAGGGCTGGCATTTGTCTTCCCATGACTGTACCTGACAATGTGTATTTTTATAAACTCCTGTGTGTTTATTTACTACTGCCAAAGGCTTTCATATGCCACCACACTTCAGATTTCTGGATTCAGGAAGCTGTTTCTTCGGGCTGGTATTTCTTCTGTCTAAAACTGAGTTGGGATTTCTCAGTCTCATATAACTGGCAAGTTCTCTAGTGGCTGTACATGCTTATTGTCTACATTATTGTATTTATACAAGGAAATTGTAGCTTGAATAAGCAGAGGTGCGAGAGATTTGTATTACATGGATGTTTCTGACACAGGTTTCCTCTACTCTTAAGCAGTAGCTATTAATCTTGTTGTGTCCTTATAAGCTGGCATAAATGGTCTTTTCCTGCTCATTCTGTGGGTGCTTAATTAACATTTGTAAATAATTTTCAAGTTACTGAGACTACGGACTGTTGAAAAGGCAGTATATAGTTGATCCTGAGGACAGAGGAATGTGATAATGTGAGTGAGTCTGTGTGAAAATATCGTGCCTCCCCAAGGACCACAGTATCATGGCCAGAGACACTACTAAAGAGCATTTTTCATGAAACGGACAAAATACACATTCCACTATGGGTATCTGGATTTCCAAATACTATCTAACCACACAGTGAAACACATTAAGCAAATGACCCGAATGAACCAATAGAAATGCTTTCTAAGGCTGGAAATACAGGTTTCACCACTGAAACACAGGGTGTTTCATGTTTTGCTCAAGGCAGCAGGGCTGCTTGTGTCAAATCATATGAATTTTCCCCTTGCTATATTTAAAGGAATGTGATATCAGTATGAGACAGTAAATTTTAGAAAGGTGATGCTGCCTTTCATATCCTGGAACTGGAATCTTTCCTTCTGATGCCGAATTGCCAAGGTCAGAGTATTTGATCACTGCTAAGGAGAATTTTCTCGAACTCCAGTAGCATAGATCATTGTGCTCCTCTACATTTCTATTTCTGTGCTTCCATTGATTTCCACTGATTTGAGTTACAACCATATAAAAGTGGGGGAAAGCAGAAGGTAATCTGGCTCTTTGCAAACGCACTTCCCGCAGTGGTTTAAATCCACCCGGCAACTAAGTATCATGCAGCTGCTCTCTCACTCCCCTCTAGGGGGGAGAATTGAAGAATGTAAACCCCACAGTTTAACAATTGAAATCCAGTGAAATATAAGGATAATAGAAATAATATCAACAATAACAACAGTGAATCATTAGGGAACAACAAAAAAAGAGAAATGAGAATTCAGAAAACACAAGTGATGTACAATACAATTGCTCACCGCCTGCTGACAAATACTCAGCCTGACCCCAGCAGGGTTCAGTCCCTTCTGTGTAACTCCCACCAGTTTATATACTGGGCATGACGTGCTGTGGTATGGAATATCCCTTTGGCTAGTCTAAGTCAGGTGTCCTGTCTCTGTTCCTTCCCAGCTTCTTGCGTCCCTCCTCACTGGCAGAAAATGGGAGACTGAAAAGTCCTTGACTTAGTATAAACACTACTCAGCAACAGCTAAAACATTGATATGTTATCCACATTACTGTCAGACTAAAGCCCAGCCACAGCATTGCACCAGCTGCTAAGAAGGAAAACAACTGCATTTCAGATGAAAACAGAACACATCCTTAATTACAGAAAACAAGAATATTCTTTACCCCAGTTTAAGGTAAACTTTATGCCTTTTTTTTTTTTTTTTTTTTTCCCAAAAGTGTTGTATCCAAGACATGTTACTTCCTGACCTTTAACCTATTTGCAAAAGGTTTCTTCACTGAAACGATTATCAAGCACTGGAACAGACTGCCCAGGAAAGCGGTTTAGTCACCATCCCTGGAGGTATGTGTACCTGCGAGGCTCAGGGACACGATTTAAGAGTGGACTTAGCAGTGTTAGGTTTGTTGTTGGACTTGGTGGTCTTCTTAAGGGTCTTTTCCAACCTGAATGATTTTATGGTAGTGGTACAAAAGTGATGCTTTTGAGCTTTAGAGTAGCTATACTACCAGTTCATCATGGATAAACAATGGGGAATGCAGACTAGTAACATTTCCTTGGTAAACAGCATATTCCAGTCTGTTTCTTTTGCAAGAATTTCTTAATTCTATAGTTATGTCAATGACATCTGAGACTGAAGGTACTTTGCCGATAAGGTCATTAAAATTTCAGTGTATTGTTTAAGAATCAATAGAGGAATATTCAGAGCAGCTTTCTAAGGCTGAGTGCTCAGCAGGGTTAAGGATGGAATTTCAGCATCCTTAAATTTTTCAGAGATCAAGTCATTTTCCTTTTCCTTGAATAATGCTATTCAAGTACTTGATGAGATTTTGATTTCTTTCTTCTGCATTTTTTTTTTAAGTAACATTTTATCATAGGATTCCTTAAACAGTAACTATCACCCTGTCTGCCCCCATCAAATAGCCTAGCTGTTATCTGTGTAGTGATTTATCTCAAGGAAAATGACAAGATTGTGCATGTGATTTTTTAAGAGCATTAAACTAACTGTGTTTGTCTCTTGGATTTTGCTTCCTCCAGTTTTAAAATGTACTGTCACATTAACCAAACTGAGTCACATATGCGAAAATAGCGTTATCTCCTGGATCATGTGCCACTCCAGGAGCAAGCTTGTAGAGCTGGGCTCTGCAATCTGTTCCAGCGCATCTTTTTCATTTATTTAGAGATGGTCTGTCTCACTTTGGCTTCTCTTTATCTCATTTTTTGTCCTTTTCATCCACTAAGGGAAAGATCCCCCATATTTGATTTTCTAAGAAGTTAAGGGAAACAGCTCAACTGGAAAATGCTACTTCTGTATGAAAAATGTAACACCTTGGAGTGTTGTAAGTGACTCTGTCATGGCCACAGAGCTCATGGGATAGTAACAGTATTATAAAGGTCAAAGTCAATATACGATTGAAATGTAGGGGAGAAGTCCAAATTTCCATACCTTTCCTTATGGAAATTGAGAAGTTAGTATTTACTGAGAAGGAATGGAAGTAGAGTTTATGTGAAAGTCTGGCTGGGGGAGGACTGAAAAAGCTGAGCTCAATGGATGAGATCATATTTTCATTTGACACCAGTTTCAACAAAACTGAGGTTTCACACTTTACAGCTGGAAGATCATGTCCATACCATATCTTGACAGCAGAATCAGTTGAATCTAAATGGATTCAGTGAAAGGTTAATATTAAAAGCTTGCATAGTGACTGTCAGCTTTACAATGGGGTTTTCATCTACCTGTAGATAAGTCAGTCAATGATTACTGTCAGCTAAAACTGATTTAAATCAAAACTGCATGGAGGCGTGTACACAAACCAGATTGGAGATTGACAACACTAAATCATTACAGCAGAATAGCAAGAACAAATGTTACTATAATTTTGTGGCCATTTTGTATACTATGAAGACAAAGCAGAAACAAAAGCATGCTTCAGTACAATAACTCTGCAGGTTATACCTACATGAAGGCAATGTAAGTGTAATGTTTACTTCTGAGCCTTCTCCTACAATTTACTTCCCCTGACTCAAATATCCCTTTTTATCTGCTATTGCCTTTTCCCTTTCCTGACTTGGTGTGAAGCATCTGAGGCGGTGGTTGCATGTGGGAAAATGTGAGTACGCTGGTGATGCCATCCCCACAGTCCATGTGGGGTTCTCTCCTGATCATCTTCTTTAAAAAGTAGGTTTTGAAGTTTTGAAAATGTAAATGACAAATGTTACTTCCTTTTGGAACTGATGAACCATGTTGATTTGGTACCTGGAAAACATACACGTGAAAAAGTACTGAGAAAGCAAATGGAAATTAAGATATTTCAGTTGGACATAAATCAGAAGAGATGCATGAGAAGTTTATAAAATACTGTGTTGGAGAAACGGGCCATGCATTTAAACTTATCCTTTATATATAGCCAAGAAAAATGGTGTTAAATATTAAGACCAGCTGTTTAGTTAGCTCTAAATTGGATTACTTGAATATTAGAAAGGTAACTGGGGGAACAAGAAACTATTAAATCAATACCATTAGGATTAGATATTTTGCAAGAGTTAAAAACATTCACAATGATATCAGATAGGATACAAGAATAACAAGTAGGTTTACATATACTTCAGAGTTTAAGTCACCTATAAGTAACCAGGAACTAGGCGGAAATGTCACCTTATAGGCACGCTACTTCATGAATTTTTTAAAGGACTTTTCCCACCTGTCTTCCTGTCAGCCAGTACAAGCCTTTTCAAGACATGGTGGTTCATTAAAGATGTCTCTGCACTGCCCAAAATATTCATACAGGGTCATACTGGCCCCTTACTATATAGCTTCATGGAAACTTTGCACCAAAACCCCCCACATTTTTGTAAAACCTGCTAGCAAACTGCTCTGAACACAGTCACTTTTTTAAAGTAATTTTTTTAAAAGATACAAGAAAAGGCAGTGACCTGTGGCACTGGATGAATCCTTGCGCTGTACTGCAGTCAAAATCTGAAAATTAGCATGTAATCCAACCAGGGTTACTATTCAGTCTTCTATTTTTAGAGCTTCTCTTTATAAATCTTATTAACAGCACAGGGACATTTCATCTAAGATGGCTTCAGCACCACCTGTGCTCAGTATTGGGCAAAATTATTTTAAGTAGTAACATTTTTTCCAAGCAATTTACAAGGTGAGACCCGTTAGACCCATTGCACATTTTACTGGTTTTGCTTTCTCTGTCCACGTTTATGCACTCATTATCTATTGTGCCTGTGTTCTCTAGGATTTTTATCTCTTTTCTGAAGCTGCATGTTCTTTGAAGTTAATAAGTCTTCCACTGTCTTCCCTTTAGATCCTAACAAAAAAAAAAAAAAGAAAAGCCAAATCCGCAACAGAAGGAAATCTTGGGTTTTTTTACAGTGAAAATAGGACTGGAAGATACTTCAAAGGTTATTTGCTACTTAGAAGTCCCAGTGTCATTCCTGGTAGGACCTTCATATGACAGCAGATGGAGAGAAATGCAAGCCCAGAGAGGCATGCTGCTTCATGGTAGAGGGTGATCAGAACTTGCATCTGATACTCATATTTGTGCATTCCTCATTAGACTAATCACCTCTGTCTGTTGCAAATGACCAATTCCTCCATTGTGCCTCTAATCTGAGTTTAACAACAAAACGTTGCAACTGCTCACAGATCATTTTTGTATATCGGCTTCAGCAGGTTTTCAGAAGCACAACTTCACTGGTGCTATGGTTTAAGAGAATAGCTACATCCAGCACACAATAACCTCCAGAGAGTGGGACAATTTTCCTTTCTTTATACCTTTCATGCTACATCTGCAAAAATTGTGGTTAGGGAGACGTTTAGGAAAGGAATGAAGGAGGGTGAACTTTTTTATGTACCAGATCTTTCTATACAGTCATTTTATTTTCTTCCATCCATCCCATCTTTGTAACAGGCTAAACTGTTCTTTATTGCCTTGGCTGTTTTGTTCTTTGGAAAGGAGAATCTTTATAGGTCATGATATCGTGCAACTCTACAGGGACTGAACGAGCAAAGGAACAGGAGGTGGGTGCAGGAAAGAGAGAGGGAAGTCAGTCCTAAGCAAAACACAAATCTCAGGAGGGTGAGCACAACTGCTGCTGACAGCACAAGAGCCATCAGGTTCAGATAGGCTCTACATGTATGCAAATCATAACAATTCTCTCTGATTCTCAACAAGACCAATCTCACCTATTGTGTACTTTTATGTCTACTAGAGAAGAGTTATAGCTCCACAAATAGACTGCTTTTGGGATCTGGGAGGCAAAGTCTGTTATAACTGGGGACTGAGAAAACCAGTGCCCACCTCTGTACAAAGAGACAAGAAACCTTAGAGGAATCTTCCCCTCTTCCTGTGCCTCAGTATCCCCATTTAGAAAATAAGGAGAATAATATCAGTTTCCCTGATAGTTTCTGAGATGCATAAGGAGCTGAATATCATTACACTTACTGGCTATTACAGTGGGACTTCACATAGAGGCAAACAGGCACAAAAACCATTAATATTTCAACACTGCCATCACACACTTAACCTTTGTTTTAAAATTCCAGCTCTCCTATGACAGCACAGTGAAGAATATTTGTCATTTGTCAGAAGAAACCCTTCAAAATCAAAGCATCTTATCATAAAGGGAAGCAGAGTATTACTGTTTTTTTCAACAACCACATTAATGTACAAATATTTAATGCGTGCAAAAATATTCATCAATACTTTTTTTTTAGATTTGTCTAAAATGCAGATAGTTAGAAAATCAGTTGCTTATTACAGTTCCTCATAAACACTTTCAAGGGTGAGTTACAGTAACGACATTTCTGCTAACTGGTAATTGACATCCTTTTCTCTTTTGCTGCTTTTGTTTAGTGTAAAACTTAAAACCACAGGTTTATAAATCCCTGACTATCTATTATGCTGAAACTCCTTCTTTATTAAATGTCTGTGCTTTAAGATTCATCTCCTCCATCTGTTAGATGTCAATATTGGATTTTGTGGTTAAATTTATAGCTTACATCATTTGATATTAGCTGTCTGGGACAATATTATTTCATTTTCTTTTGATTGATCTATTTTTGTAGTCTAACTTTTTTTCTCTATCTAGGTTCCTCTTTCTTATGGTGTTATATTTTAAGATTACTAAAAATGGTTATCTGTTGTGTTTGACAAATGCAAATGACAAATATGAACAGATGTAGTTTCATATTGCTGGATAACTGAGAAAAAAAATTATAGGCAAAGTAAGCCCCATAAGAAGTGCTACGCTTTGGTCTTTCTACTGTACTAAGTCTATATCGTCGTCAAGTGAAAAAGTCAAAGTGGCAGGGTGAGTAGGTGATTAATGGGTAGATAAACAGTTATGCCATCATTAATGAATTATTTTTGTCTAAGGTCTTCTTACATCAAATGTAACACAGACTTTTGATCCAGCAGTAGCTTCTGTTCAACTGCACCTTAGCATCCTAAAGAACAGCTGTTCCATCCCACCACCCCACCTAGTTGTCTATACTGGAGATACTGACAAGAGTTTGGTCACTTGTTTCAGTGTCATGCACAGTACTGTCTCTAAGGGGTATGTTCTTCATTTTTGTTATTGTTAATGAGAACTAGAAGAGAAGGCTTTGCATTTACTTAATGAGAATGTCATGATTTGAGCAGAGCTGGAGAAGAAATTAATTTGAAAGGCTGATCTTTGTAACAAACCAAGCATTATCAAATGGCATTAGCCATGATATAAAATTGGGTTTAACAGCTCTGTGTCTTACATGAGGTCAAATGGAATCATAGAATCATAAGTATGCATATGTGAATTTTGCACACTTACAAATATATAAACATTTGTTTCTCACAGAAAAATTTACTCACAATACACTTTTACACATTCTATTGGTCAATCAAAGTATGTAGCTCTGCCTACATAGGACTAGGGCAAATGCTGGTCAGTGGGAATGGGAAAAAGAAGAACCAAACCACTGGCACAGGCTTTCTGCTTTCACTAGGAACTGCATCTTAGAATAGAGTAGGAACTGACATGGCTTTGTCAGTAATGTACTAAGTAAGACAGATCATAAAACAGTCAAGAGAACCACCCAAACTTGCATACTGGAAGCTATCATTTATTTAAAATGTTCCCGATATGGAGGATGCCTGTGCTTCATTTCAGACTGGATTTTTAAGTCTCTTCAAATGTGACAGCACCAACTTAACTTCAAATTGGCCACACAGTAGTGATGCTGAAATCATGACAGCATGGGCTTCAGCAGAGACTGCCATTAATGTTATAGTGGGCTTGTACAACTTCTCTCTCTTCAAATGCTAGTTAGGTGTCCTGGTTTCAGCTGCAACAGTTATTTTTCTTCCTGAAACTCGTACAGTGCTGAGTTCTGGTTTCAGTCTGACAGCAATGCTGATTACATACCGATGTTTTAGTTGCTGCCCAGTAGTGCTTACCTGATCAAAGACTTTTCAGCCTTTCATGCTTTGTTAGTGAGGAAGGACACAAGAAGCCAGGAGGAAGCAGAGACAGGACACCTGACCCAAACTAGCCAAAAGGACATTCCATACCACAGCATGTCATGCCCAGTATATAAACTGATGGGAGTTACTCAGAAGGGACTGATCACTTTCTGGGTCAGGCTGGACATCAGTAAACTGGTGGTGAGCAATTGTATTGTACATCATTTGTGTTTTCTGAGCTTTCATTTCTTTTTTTGCTGCTCCCTATTATTATTATCATTCCTATTGTTATTGTTGGTGCTTTTTCTACTAGCACTATATTTACCTGTGTGTTTTACATTCCTTCAATTCCCCCACCTGTCCCATCTGAGGAGGGAGAAAGCAGGGTGTGAGTGAGCAGCTCCATGTTACTGAGTTACCAGCTGCACCTAAACCACGACACTAGGTTAAAGTTAATGTGCTTCTAATTGAATGTGGCGTAGTCCTGACTGTAGCGAAGCCAGGACTATAGTGACGACCTGCAAGGGAGATGACAAGCAGCTTCAGCAAGGAAGGGCAGCAGAGCAAACCACAGCTACCTGATTCACATCCGTTCCTGGGCAGCAGGGGTAGGTTTCCCCCCATCATTGATTAAATCTGTAGGAGCAACATCTTGCCACAGGCACCCTACAGCAGCATGCTCATGACTGGATGTGCATGTTTGTCCTGATTACATCTGGGATAGAGATGATGTTTAAGCCTGGACTTATATCCTATATCCAGGGAATAAAAATTGTGTGAGACCTCCATGGTGAATGTCATATTACTTCTAGGCATGCTGGAAATTGACAGGTGCGACACTGTAATTGAGGCATCATTCCTGTGAAACAGAGAAGGATTGTGCCTTACTTGTACCTCAGGCTTAGCCAACAGCAGAGAGGAGGAACATGTGCATTACACAGGTGAATGGAAAGTCCAAGACAGTAAACTTCTTCCTCACTCTTGCCCCTTAATTTTCCACAAATTCTAAATTTAATGTTGGGTGGTGAGAATATCTGCAATTTGTCTTAGATAACAGAGTTGTAGGAGGATATTTGAAAGTGTGTTCTTTATGATTATTCATAGCAATAATAGGAGGAGGAAGAAAAAAACACCTGAAAATTGCAAGATACTCAAATTATTACCTTATGACTAACCATGCCATCATTCTGCTCCTATTTAGGAGGTTTGGTCCCAAGTGTGCTCTCATCCATGTGGAAAGATGATAAGCATATCCAGCCAGCAAAGCGCCAGCATTTTTTTTCTTGTTTACAGGCTAGAGGAACTTCTCAGGAATTAAGTGGGATGCTTGTAGCTCAGGTGAGGTACAGAGACTACTTAAGTCTACTTCAGAACATAGCCAGCAGAAGTATTAGCTAGACTGGATCCTGTTTCTGCTGAAATCAGTGGTAGCTCTTAAAGACAACAGTAATCTGTTCCTTATTTGCTACTGTGCAAAAAAAATCTGTGGTAGGTAATAATATTGTTTCTTAGTTGAAGTAATTTTTCAGACCTGCATGATAGATGCAGACAACAGAGCTTGCTGTCCCTATTTTTTGTTTTACAGTTCTCACAGAGCCCAAGGAAATTGCTGAAATCATCCCCACTGTTTCAGCTAATACTGAAACTGCTAGAATGCTGTTACAGACAGTGCTCAGGCAGTGTACGCAGTGTTTAGCAGCACCACATATCCCTTCTGTGCTTTCCAGCTTCCTTTCTGGTTCATTTAAACAAATGAAAGAAGCTAAACTGATCATCCTAGGTCTCCCAGGGAAGCTGGAACTTGGAGAAGAAAGCACTGTATAAATCTCCAGCACCAAAACAACCATCAACTGCTTACAAAACAGGGGGATGTTGCCAGTAATCCAGAGTGCCTGTTAAACTATGAGGGGCCTGATCATGTGTATTTGGCATTCAGATGAAACTTCAGGTGGCTTCCACCTTGTCAGCACTGCCCTGACTTAAGTGCATTCGGATACAGTCAGATACTGTGGCAGGCAATTTCTGGCAGCAAAATTAGACTTTTAGCAGCTGGGATTATTCCCAAAGAATTGTTTGTGTAATTTGAGTTAATTTAATGAGATGTTAATGGTTTGTTCAAGCTAAAAAAGTACTCGTAACTAGAACTCGTATAGGCATCCCATCTCAAAGTCTACCCATACATTTTTTACGCAGCATAAATAATCACTCCAAGTGCTGCTGAAGATGCAACTGTTTCTGGGGGCCTGATATTTTATCATGTTTTTCCAAGAAGTAACCTCTTGCAATGCATAGAGCTGCTCCTATTAATTCTCCTCATCCTTTGTGATCACACAAATATTCCAGAGCCAAAGATGTGGGTTGCTATTTTCACTCTACCTTTTTAATTATTCACATCTTATCTTTCTTTAAGATTGGAGTTGAAATGACAACTGCCTAACAGCAAAGTTTAACTTGCTGTATTTTGACATTAACTAGAAGAATCAGCTACTTTTTATTCCTTAATCATGTGCAAATAAAAAGTAGCAGGTCGCTGGCACGAATGGAAAGGCGTATCTGGTTTGCTGCCTGTCAATCAAGTTGGATGACATTTTCAGCGATCACCAAGTCCTACTGCCCAACCACTAATTTTATCCACTTTGGAGGTTATTTGAATAAACCCTGCCTATGCTTTCTAAGGGCTTATGCATTGCTGAGAATGCAGGTTATGCCTTAAACCAGAGTTTTCTGTCCCTTCCCAAACTCTGAATAGTATTGTCCCAGGTTCAGCTGTAACAACTATTTTTTTCCTTCTTAGTAGCTGGTGCAGAGCTGTGTTGCTGACTTTAGCCTGGGAACAATGCTGGTAACACATCAATGTTTTTAGTTGTTGCTAAGTAGTGTTTACTCCGATCAAGGACTTTTTTAGGCTCCTGCTCTGCCAGTGAGGAGAGGCACAAGAAGCTGGGAGGAAGCAGAGACAGGACACCTGACCCAGACTAGCCAAAGAGGTATTCCATACCACAGCACGTCATGCCCACTCTATAAACTGGGGGCAGCTACTCGGAAGGCCCAGATCGCTGCTTGGGTCAGGCTGAGTATCGGTCGGTGGGTGGTGAGCAGTTGCATTCTTTACCCTGGTTATTCACCTTATCATTATTATCATTGGTGGTAACAGTAGTAGTTTTGTGTTATACCTTAATTACTGGACTGTTCTTGTCTCAATCTGTGGGAATTGCATTCTTTCCATTCTCCTCCCCATCCCTCCAGGAGTGATGGGTCAAAAAAGGAGGATAGTGAGCAAGGAGCTGCATGGTTCTGAGTTACTGGCTGGGCTTAAACCATGACAAGTATCAAAGGTTTTAATTCAGGTTGCCTTGAAAGGTCTATTTTTAATTTGAATCTTGAACTCAGTGTCACCCTGTAGCAGAGATTCACCTGTCTCATAGCACTGTGAAATGCCTTTGGCCTCTACCAACTGGACTCTGAGCTCCAGGGACATGAGTGGAGTTAGATCGAGATTTCAAGGCTCGGTTGGTGAGACTCACTGATAGACTTGAGGCTAAAGCAGAGGCAATCATGATCTGAGAATTTATTACAGACCTGTATGGAATGAGTCTGTGGCCTCACTCCAAGTGTCCTTGGGAGTGTTAATACATCATCCACGTCTTTCTGCATTGCTTTTTCCTGTCCAGACATTGTTCAAGGTCTGAATTGGTGAAACGGTGACCAACATATAGCGACTATGTGCTGCTCCCCATCAGATCTTCCCTCTCCTTTGAAGAAGAGCTGAAGCAATCCTCACCCCATTTTGGTCCCATAGATAGAAACTTCTATGTTAACTATGAAAGAAATGTCACTACTGGCCTAGAAGTCACCATCTCAGTGCTCAGGTTCCCTTGTCTCTCTGTTTTAACTTGCTTCCATGTTCAAAGCTCCAAGGGCCCTGGATTTTACTAGGTACAGCTCTGAGGTAAGGCTCTTGGTGCCCACTGCTTTGCTATCACTGAGAATCCACCGCTGATTGCTTTCATCAAGGTCAGAAATCTCTGTTTCTGACCTCAGTGTGCCAAGACACAGCATTGGCAGGTTGCCACGTTTGCATCTGAATATCACCCATGCTGCCTTTCAGGCAACCTGATATGTATGCATTTGCACCTGCTTAGTGCACAGGGGGGAGCACCTCTGCATGCAGGTTGGCTGTCAAAGCTGAGTAGCTGGTTCAGTGTGCTCCGCGGTGACCAGCATTAACTAGGTCTAGGAGGAGGCAGGAAGTGAGCAGGCAAAATGGGAAGGCCATAATAAATGAAGCATAGGCAGAATTTTTCCTCTGCTCCTCAGAAAATACTCCTCCACGTATCTGAGTGATCTTGCCTCTGTGTGTGTATTGGTTTAGAGCAAGGTGGTGGTACAGAGCAGCAGTGTGCATAAAACCTCATCTTTTTGTGGCTTTTAAATCCTGCTAGGCTGCCTGCATGATTTGATGCCATATGGGTATCACTAGGCTGGGTATTCAGTCCTGGCACTGAGTTCTTTGTTGAGCTCTTTCTGAGGTGGATTTGTTGCTGTGAAATTCCTACCCCGTTTCCTGCAGAAATACCTTTCTGCCACTGCAAAATACATTTGGAGTGATAATGATGAGATATGGTTGAAGATTCTTCAGGAGCAGCCAGTTGGTTTTTGTCCACCTGAAAAATAGGTGTGATCTAAAAGTCCTTTCCAACCCTAACCATTCTATGATTCTATGACGAGGATGCCTTCAACGCTCCGAAGAAACTGTTCTGCTACATAGGAAGCTGATACGGCTCCACCTGCTGGTTCCAGGCTGGTTTCAGGCCAGGCAACTGGTTTCCGCGGAAAACTGCAAAAGCCCAATCGTTTTGCAAAAGCCCCTTTCCTCCCCCCCAGAAAAGCCCTGAACAACGGAAAAAGCGCACACAAAAAAACCCCAAATAAACAAAAAAAATCACAAACAAACAAACAAACAATAACAACAACAAAAAAAACCCAGACATGTCTGCCCTAAACAATGAAAAATTACAGAAAAAGGGAACATTATTTATGCCTGACAATAAGGGATTATGGAAGGAAAATGTATCAGAAGGAATGAAGTAGTTTGAATAAGTTACTGGTGCTTTATAGTTCCAGGCTTAACTTGCAATGAGAATGCGGACAGATAAAAATTCTGTTCTTTTGGGTGACAATAGCAGGCTTTCTGGCTACAAAATGGCTTTAAAAATAAAATAACAAAAATAAGTAAATAAAAGATAAGTGACTTTTTCCAGAGACAAAGCTAATTGCAAATCTTCCATAGGCATTACTGACTTCAGGGATATATAGAAAGAATGCAAAGGAATTTGTCTCTAAATTAATGTCTGTTTTGAAAGACCTGATTATCTGCAGTCAAATTGCTTGTTAAAGATTCACTGACAGATTATTCTAACTTTTGGGTGGATAAGCTAAACACATCCATTCTCAGTTAGGATGTAAAGCCAACTTCTCCCTAAAAGCTTATTATGATTTCTGGGGCTTCTGAAAATGCTGATTATGGTGATTGCTATCCAAATGTCTTTCAATTTTCTAATAAAACTGTGATAAGTTTCTAGAACAGTTCCCATCTGTTCAGCACTGAGGTTGGACAGATGAGTTTGGGAGTTCTACTTCTGTTTGGTTTTAGCAACGATTTAGACGTTGCTTTCAAAAACTGTCTAAATGCCTATGATGTATTTTCCACCCTCTTTTCCAGTTTCTGTGGGACATAAGGGGGTGTGCAAAGAAGGAAAGTCTTACATGTAAAGAAGATCAGTTTCAGGATTGCAGATTCAGATTCTTGGTCTGTCACAGATTTCCTGTGGGATCTTATTGAGGAATAAGGAACTGCAGTATTAGCTGCTAGTGGTGACCAATGTTTCCTTGAGAAGAAAGCTTCTCGGAAGCATTGCATAGTTATGCACTTGGCTGCAGCGAACATAGCAACAGTAGTGTAACAAGCATGGTAAGGCTGACAGCAGCAACAGCATACCTCTATTCTCCTTTGCACAATGACAAAGTGACTTCAGGCAGTAATTGCAGAAAAAACCCACAAGTTTTGCAGGAATGGAACTTCTGTATTGGTAAGCCTGGATATGACTTTGCTACTGCTCCCTGGAGGGCAGGCTTTTCTTTCTGGAGTCCCTTCCTTTCATTTTTGCTTTTAGACATCCTTTTAAATAAATGCTGCCAAGACATTCCTGCGTAGTTGCCCAGCATGAAGGCTGACTACATCATCAACTCCATTTATGTTTTATTCGGTGGAATTGAGTGTAGTCCTTGTGAATGCATAGGAAAGAAGAGTATTCAGCTTTATTTATTTGAAAGGTCTGTGGTAGGAACTGGCAGGTGTAGGTGTATAATTTTATTTGTAAGTCTCATATACCATCTTGGAAAGAAGGATGCAGATTTAACAGCTATAAGGCCTCCCACTTGGTCTTTACCCCTGGTACCTTGGCCATGTGCTTTTGAGGCTAATACATGTATTTTGGCTATATTACTATATGGCCCTCCTGTTTACTGAGTCTGCAGTTGCCTTGAGGTAATGTGAGGAAAGCATTGCCATATGATGATACTTAGTGTTTCTAAGTGTCTAAGTGACACTTTCTGTTAGATCCCTGACTTTACATGAATAAAATCTTGAGACGCCTATAAATTATCTGTGGACAGATCTCACCCTAACACTGCAAACTATTCTCTGGAGCATGTGTGGTGCATCTGCAGGTAGTCCCCCTAAAAACAGGCTTGGCCCTGCTTCTACATCCCAGCTGCTTCAGAGCTATATGGTTTGGTGTCCTTCCTTCTTCTCCAAAGGACTTTCTGATTATTTGTCTCCCTGGCACCACCCAGCACTGCAGCCTCAAATAATTCCAGGGACATCTAAAGTACTACCATAGTACAAATACAGATTACCAGTCTTTGGTAGGCCCTGGTCGTGGTTTAAGGCCTGCCACACAGCCCACTCACTGCCCCCCCACTTCCTCCCTTGGCTCCTGGAGGGATGGGGAAGAGAATCAAAAGAATACAACTCCCACAGGTTGAGATAAGAACAGTCTATTAACTAAGGTATAACACAAACCACTGCTGCTACCACCAACAATAATAATAATGATAAAGGAAATGAGAAGAGAATACAACGACTCACCACCGACTGATACCCAACCCCACCCCAGCAGAATCTCCAGCCCTTCCGGGTAACTCCCAGTTTGCATCCTGGGCATGACGTGCTGTGGTATGGAATACCTCTTTTGTCAGTTTGGGTCAGGTGTCCTGTCTCTGCTTCCTCCCGGCTTTCCCTCCTCCCTGGCAGAGCATGAGGCTCAGAATGTCCTTAGTCAAAGTAAATATTACTGAGCAGCAACTAAAAACGTCGGTGTTATCACCGCTGTTCCCAGACCGAAAGTCAAAACCACAGCACTGCACCAGCTACTAAGGAGAAAAATGACTGCTACTGCTGAACCCAGGACAACTCTCTAGCAAGAATTGAGTCAGGTGATGCCTGGTGTGGCAGTGCTCTGTGTGTCTGTGCTCTCCTGCAACTTCCACTTCACCTCCACTTCAGCTGCCTTCAGCCTCAAGTCATCACCAGGGCAAAACATACCTAGCACCAACATGGAATTAATTAAACGGAGAAACAGTGAGTAAATCTTTTGTTCACACATCTGAGATATATCTAAGAGATTTCAAGAGGCAAAATAATAGCATATCAGTTTGGAAGCTGCTAAGTGGTGGTGAGTAATACATGGTGAGGAAAGGAGATGACAAAGGTGTACAATGTCATATGTCCCCAAAATGCCTGCTTGCCTCCTTGCCAGTGTCTGAAGTGCACCCTGGAGGAGACAGTATCTTTGCATTTAATGGGTCTCATAGTCTTTCCTTTCCTAGATTTGCCTGACTGCTTTTTGAAGCTGCATATATTTTTTGCTTCTGCAACACCCTTTGACAAACTGTTTCATGTCCTAGAATAACAGAATCATAGAATGGTTTGGGTTGGAAAGGAACTTAAAGATCATCCAGTTCCAACCACTCTGCCACTGGCAGGGACACCTTCCTCTAGACCAGGCTGCTCAAAGCCCCATCCAACCTGTCTTTGAACACTGCCAAGGATGGGGCATCCACAGCTTCCATGGGCAACCTGTTCCAGCGCTTCACCACCCTCAGAGTAAAGAGTTTCTTCCTAATACCTAATCTAAATCTACCATTTTCAAGTTTGAAACTGTTCCCTCTTTTTCTGTCACTGTACTCCTTGATAAAAGGTCTCTCTCCATCTTTCCTGTAGACCCCTTTTAAGTACTAGAAGGCTCCTATAAGATCTCTGCACAGCCTTCTCTTCTCTAGGCTTAAGATCTGTCTCTGTTTTTTCCCTTTGCTAGGGAAAATATACATGTTGGTAAAATTGTCATTCCTCATATGAAAAGTAGGGCTTTGCATACATGAAGAGAAAAGCACCATGCAATATTTACACACAGTAGTTTCAGATCACAGGTTTGGTCATCCTCCTGGCCTCTTGATTTCCTGTATGTGTGGTGTTAATGGAAACATAAATGATGGCTACAGGTGAAAAATGGGTTTTGGAAGGATTTCTTGCCATGACTTGGCAGAACTGTGTGAGTCCTGTAAATTTGCTAGGGCTATGTCAATGAAATCATTTATTATGTCTTTCCCCATACAGCACTTTTTGAAACGCACCCACAAATTCTCTGTAGCACTCTGGGTTATGTCTTAATCACATGCTGTATACCAGATATTGAGTCATCATTTGCTAAAGCAAATAAAAAGGTATTCAATCTTTATGTTTCTTTAGCTGTACAGCTTTACAGATTATTGTTTTACTGCTTCTTAGGTGATTATTTTACCCATACAATATTACACTGTATAAAACTGTTTCTCTTTATAGGAAATTGAGTTTGGATTGAAATTCATATTTGCAATTATTATCTAAATCCTTTCAATGACTCAAAATGACACAGCTAGTAAAAAAAGCCAGACCAATCTCCATCAGTAATATATTTGCACCTTGCCTTGAATTTTTGATAATCCTTACTAGCATGCTAGTCCCATAAGTAAGATCTCCTTGGAATTTTTCACACTTCTCTCTTCTCTGTGGTCATATAAATCATGGCAATAAATTTGGCTGGGAAAGCTGAATCTCTACAAAGATCTCTACAAAGTACCAGCTGACACAGGAATGTCTATGGCATCCAGCAATGCTGGGATATAATGTACTAACGTTTCACCCCAAGGAGTTTGATCACATCCCTTTAGTGTCTAAGTCTAGTTTCTCAATAGACAGATTTCTGCAGGATGGAAATAATCTTCTGCCAAATAGTTTGAATCACAGCCTGAGATGAGGGCTGATCCCTGTCCTAGCAATAGGGAAGACAAACATAATTGATATATCCAACTGAGGGCTGTGATGCAGCAGCAGTGCAACATGAACACAGCTTTCCCCAAGGGCTGACACTTGTTAACCTTTCTCTTTCTCGAAAAAAGAAAGGTGTGCTTGCAACTATGTACAGTCTTCTCCAGCTTTTATATTAGCACAGACATTTCACAGAGTTTAAACACTTCACTCTCAGATAACTTTCCTTCCAACTTTTCCAACTGGAGCCTGGAAGGAGGAGATTTTTCCCTCCAGAAAAGGAAAAATGGTGTCTTCTCTGCTGGCCTTGTTGACCCCACAAGACTAGAGGAGCCTTTATCAGTAGCTCCTTCTGCATGGGAGACCACCTCAATTCAACACAGAGAGAAAATTGAAAGACTGGACACTGATTTGTTTTGGTCTGCTATTCTTTGTCCTTTCCTTGGATCAGCTTAATACAGCTAGAATGTGGCTCTAATAATCTTCAGATAGTGTGTGTAAGCTTGGTTTAGTGTTTAAAAACATTTGGAGCTCTGTGCTTGCAGCAAATGATGTGCAAATGCAGAATGATATTTTCCTTTAGCAGGAGAGGATGAAATAGGAAGGACTAGGCTAGATCCTGAGGACTTAACCAAACTGCTTCTGTATCAAGTCCTGTGACTTATTGGAGCATCTTCTCAAAAGGGAACCCAGTCTCAAAGTGAAGGTTTAGCAATTTTAATAATCATCACTCCTCTTCGTAATTTGTTCCAGTGCAGCAAAATTGTCCTTAAAAAAACTGTGTTGTAAATCTCATTGGGTCAGAATGACCTTAGGCTTGCAGAGTAGGGGAATTTGGAAACAATTTTTCTAGATAGTGTAAATATATTTAAAAATATATTACATTTTACTGGACACAAAAATTCTAATGATGTGACTCAGACTTGGGTGGAAATCTATCTCAGTGTCAAATTAAACTGCTGAACATTGTGGAGTTAAAATTGCTCATTTATTTAAAAATTGGTTCTTGTTTCTTTCCATATATGCCTTTTGCTTCCATCCCCACAGTGGGGAAAATGTGAATCTTTTTCGTCTTTAGATGCAAACATATGAACAGAACAATCTTGCTAAGCATTTCTTCAGTGCAGTACTGCTTCAATGTAGAAACAGAATCTGACTGCTGACAAATGTTCATGTTTAAGCTTGGAGGAACACGCTACAGTTCTAGCAAGAATGTGACCCTTTATTGAAGTGTTTGAGTATTTTGTAGTACAGATGACATTGAATATAGTCAATACTTTGAATGAAGCATGGCAATCAATACTTGAGGGCCAAAGGTGTTTATAAAGTAAGACAATATCACAGGTCTGCCTAAGAGGTTGTGATCTGGTTGCATGTAATAAGAAAAAAAAAAAGAAATATAAAAGCAAGGTTTAAAGTGCATAAAAATTAATTGAGAAAGTAGCAAGCATATTCAATTTATTAATAAAGTTCATTGACCTCAATATGGATTTAGTATGATGTATTCATTTATTGATTTTATGCTTTCACTGCAGTTCTTCATAATGTGAAACAAGGGCTCCACTGGGTCACACAGTAGTGGACTACCACACTTGTCACTTGTTTCTTCTGCTCTCTCAGCCACGCTTAGCATACACATGGCTTGTTGTATGGAATGACTATAATATGCTGTCTTTTATATTTGTGATTTAGCAGAGTGAGTGGCAGTTCTCTTGAATTCAAGCTGTGAGACTGACAGCTTTACTTCACAAGGTGACACTTACTTGATCTGATTTCTTTTGTAGCTGTGTCCTTGAGCTTGTATTTTCCCCTTTTTTTCTTTCCTTTCCTGCAAAATAACTTTTACACCTGCTGTGCAGCCATAACAGAGATGTGAATGGATAGCATTAGTGGCAGAAGCCTCCATCGTTCGTTCCATGCTTTGACAAGATGCAGGGTGACCAGCTGTATGAACCCCCACTTAGGCTATTGATTATGCTGCCCCTTTTATAAAAACTTAATGTTTTATCATATGCTGCTCTGCCCTCAGTCTCATGTTGCTCATAAAATCATAGAATCGTAGAATCAACTAGATTGGAAAAGACCTTTAAGGTCATCAAGTCAGACCATTACCCCAGGACTGCCAAGTCCACCACTAAACCATGTCACTGAGGGTCTCATCTTCACAGTTTTTGAGCACTTCTCGTGATTCCACTACTTCCCTGGGCAGCCTGCTCCAATGCCTGGCCACTCTTTCTGTGAAGCAATTTTTCCTAATATATGCTGATAGATGATGGAGAGTAGCTTAGCAAGCTCCTCTGCCAGCTCCTTCAGCACTCTTGGACATAACCCATCCGGCCCCATAGACTTGTGTATGTCTAAATGGAGCAGGAGGTCACTAACCACTTCTTCTTGAATCTACAGAGATTTCAGTCTGCTCCCCATCTCTGTCATCCAACTCAGGAAGCTGAGTGCCTTGAAGATGTCTGATTTGTCTAGTAAAGACTGAGGCAAGAGCAGCATTAAGTACCTTAGCCTTTTTCTCATCCTTACTCACTAGTTTTCCCCTAGTAATCAGTAGAGGATGTACTTCTTTGTCCTCCTTTTATTGCTAATATATTTGTAAAAATACTTTTTATTATCTTTTGTGGCAGTGTCCAGATTTAGTTCCATCTGTACCTTAACCTTTCTAACTTTCTCTCTATATAACCTAGCAACATCCTTGCACGTTTCATGGGGTGATTCTATTCTTCCACAGGTGATAAATTTTCTTGCTTTTTCCTTAGTTCCAGCACTATCTCCCTGTTCATCCAGACTGGTTTTCTTTCCTGCAGGTTTGATTTTTGGCACATAGGGTCCATCTGCTCCTGTGCCTTAAGTTTTTCATTCTTGAAGAGTGTCCAGCCTTCCTGGACCCCTTTGCCCTTGAGTAATGTTTCCCAAGGAAATCTGCCAACCAGCATCCTAAACAGGCTAAAGTCAGCTGACTTCTCCAAGGAATAAAAATTCAATCATTTCATTTTTTTTGCCAAGACAGCCTCCAACCATCACATCACTCACAGGTCCTGTTTACAAACAGGAAATCTAGTCAGGCATCTCCCCTAGATGGTTCACTAACCAGCAGGGCTAGGAAGTTATCTTCTATACCCTCCAAGAACCTCCTGGATTGTTTCTTCTCATGCTACCCATCAGAACAGGCAACACAAAGAGTCTCTTCTTCAAACTGCTCTTTCATTCATTTAGATCTCAGATCCATCAAAAAATGTTGCAACAGGTATAGCATCTGCTTCTTCTTGGGCTTGGCCCACTGACATGGGTTGTCATACAAGTTTTATAAACAGAAATATTTGTATCTGTAAAAATGTAGACATTTGTGCATGGTTTATAATTAAATAAGGCATAGCAAGCAATGCATTATAGTGCAGTAGCAGCTGTTCCCAGTGCCATGCATTGTCAAGATGACAAACTGGAAGTTATAGTATCCGTCACACTCTCTTATCTGTAAAACTGTTGGTCATTGTTATCATTACAGGATGCAACTCAAATACTAAATTAAATACATTAAGGACTATCTTTTCTGTAACACAAAATGTGTTTTCCACAGGAAAGTCTGTAAAAGTGCAGAAATTCATATACTGGGGTTTGGAGAAGGGACAGGACACTGGAGCCTTTTCTTTTTTAATTTTCAGGGATAATAAATTAATTTTAATTGGATCAATTAGAAGAACTCAAACAAATAAGCAGTCTATATTTTCCCTTAATTATTATATTAAAACTCAGAATAAAGAATAGATAAGTATTTTTACTATGGCAGTTATTATCACTGGTGATTATGATATGTTACACTGCTATGTGGCAGTGCCTCCCTGCACCTCAAATACAAACAAGGACAAGCATATTTTTAGGCTAATTTGCTTGATGAATAAACTGAGGGAGCCAGACATCTTGAATGAAATAAATGCCACAAAATTGAATGAAAGATCTGCTGTCCAAGCCCCAGCCTGGGCTACCTCACTCCTCTTCTAAATTATGGGAGAATCAGGTGTGGTATTCTCCATCACACTGATGAGATGCTTTCTGTTGTGAGGAGGAACGGTGAGAGGACACATGATGAAGACAATAGTTGGCTTTCTTAGGTGTTCCACTAGATGCTGGTAAATGCTCAGGAAACTACTAAAGACCTCCCAAAACAGGTTGTTTTTTAAGAGCAGGCCCATCAGCCTTGTGTTAGCCTGAATGATGAGGACAGAGGAGGAACTTCTTCAATATTGTGAAAAGCCTTGTATGCCCAAGAGGCATAATACTCTGAGAAGTCATAAAAGCAGTCCACAAAGAACTTCAAAAGAAAAGCAGAGCTATTTGGGTATTAGATACATATACTAATGCTACAGTTCAGAATTGTACTTGTATCTGTGTTTAAACACTGGATGCAGATTCAAGAGTTTTGGTGTTTGGCGGATCGACAAGTTATCCATGAGCCAGCAATGTGCCAGGAAGAGCATTGCCAGCCCACTGAGGAAGGTGGTCCTGTTGAGGCTTCACTTGGAGTACTGCATCCAGGTCTGGGCCCCCCAGTACAAGAGAAAGGTAGAGCTCCTGGAGCAAGTCCATCAAAGCACTACTGGAATGATTAAGGGTCTGGAGCACCCCTCATATGAGGAACGACTGTTGAAGCTAGGCCTGTTCAGCCTGGAGAAAAGAAGACTCAGGGGATATCTGATCAATGTGTGTAAGTATATGACAGATGGGTGTCAAGAGGATGGGGTAAGACTCTTCTTGGTGGTGCTCAGCAATAGAATGAGAAGCAACAGCTATAAACTAAAACACAGGAAGTTCTGCCTGAATATGAGGAACAACTTCTTTACTTTGAGGGCAACTGAGCGTTCAGTGAATTGCCTAGAGAGGTTGTGGAGTCTTCTTCCCTGGAGGCATGCAAAAGCCATCTGGACACAATCCTGACTAATATGCTGTAAGTGACCCTGCTTGAGCAGCAGAGTTGGGCTAGATGATCCCCGATGGTCCCTTCCAACCTAAACCATTCTGTGATTCTGTGAATGGCTGCGTCCCTAATGAACTGCAGACGTCAGTGGGCCATGGTAAAAATACCATTGCAAGGAAAGGCATAAATAATTACTCCTCAATCAGAAGATAAGTGATTAGTTATTTATTAATAATCACTCATCTCTTTGACTCTGCAGTTTGTTGGTTTTGTTCTTAAAAACCATGCCAAATCCTAATATTTGCAATACCAGAGTAACGAAAAATACCTCCTAGTACATAATCTGTGCAAATGCAGTGTGACAGGAGACAGTGAGCATGAACAAAGGCATGATTACACTGGGACTTCTGGTGCATGTGTTCTTCTACGCCTATTCACTTTACAACAGTTTCATTTAAAACAAACCACTACAACAACAGAAGCCAGATCAGTTTTTAAACATTATGACGAAGATGAAAAGTCAAGGTTTAAGGTAGAATTAAAATACTAAATTTCATCGTTTGTAGCTAGAGTAGATGCATTGATTTGTGCTTTGCTCCAGGCTAGTGCTTTTTGACAAATGACATGTAATTATATTAACAGTATTAGTCCAGAATTAGATATTTAGATACTTAGATCATACTGAAATCACTGAGAGGGAAGTCACAAAATACCCTAAGTATACTGGGTTCTTTCTTACAACAGGTCACTGACATATGGGAGGAAACTGTATATAGTGTTTTAGATTACTCATGGATCACCTCTAACATGCTCAAACTGATCCTTAGGTGGCAGAAATTGTCATAGCAGCACTGAAGATAATGGAGTTGTAACAATTTACACTAGTAGACAAACCATCTCACAGAGATTACAGAATAGTCTGGTACCTTGATTTCTATATAGGCACTTAGAAAAGTTGCTTGATTTTCAGAGGTATTGTCATAATTTTGTCCCTGCTTGTGCTGACCTACAAGAGAGGATCTAAAGCTCCCGACTGCCTTTCAAAATAAACTCTTTCAGTGGATGTAACATGAGATATTTGTCCCCAAAGTTGAAATTGGTTATGGCTTGATATGTTTTATTGGTGAATGCACATATGTGGCATATGGTTGCTCTTCATAACCTGTGTTAATTTTATTCTGATACCTAAATCATTGCATTTACTGCACTGATTGAAGATAGAGGCATTAACAGCTCTTCAGAGGGAGTAAACATTTCTATGTTTAAATCAAAGTTGCATTACAGCAGGAGATTTTAGTGCTGCTTCTACTACAGTGCACATAGGCTTTTTTAATGGAGAGCAGGTCAATTTTTTGCTCATCAACTGACTAAGAAACAGAGGAGATAATCATCAAATCTGAGGAGAGGAAAAAGTTTTATTTTAATGAAAGAATGCAAAACCTAAAGGCAGACTCCTTCATTTCCAGCACTAGCTGTGAGGGCTGGATGCTTTCCAATCAGTGCAGGTTGCTGAAAGCAAAAAACCACAGAAAAGTATTGGTAAACACATCACTTTTTTCTTTAAAATCTGCTTATTGACCTTTTTATTTTCCTCCAAAACTCCACTTTGATTGCAAGTGTGGTGATCTTTGAAATTAAATTTCAAGAAAAGCCTGGAAGGGCGAGAAATAGTTTGCTTTTTCTTGTAAAGAACTTTGATTATCATTGCCTGGCTAGGTTTCGTATATCTTCTGTCCACTGCAAGTCCATTTTGAGGGAGGTATGCTATCTGTATGAGTTGTATGCTATTTGAAATATTTCTTCTCAAAAGTTTGGGAAGACTTAGATCTCTTTAAGAATGAGACTTTTCTAGAGATTTTCCCTGTATCATTTGAAAGCATCACCCACTGGTGGTTAACACACAGGAAGAGTGTTCAGTTCCAACCACGGGGTGCATACATGTATGGGCATGTGGAATTACCAGTAATAATTTTGCCCTTATAAGCTGCAAGTTAGAGAGCACTTTCTCAGAAGCTACAGTGGGCTCCTTGGATGTGCTATGTCTTGTCCCACTTGTTTGCATTTGCAGCATCTTCTTGGACTATCTTTGAACTCCAGACTCTAGAGGAAGCACCCTGATGCAGTCATGCAGCCAGTGAGATCACTGAGCTTTAATGAATGTTTCACTTTTGTAGCCTGGCTGAGACTAGAAAATATCTTGCAGTTGCAGTGGATGCTTCGTTTTTCATAGAGAAAAGGATCTCTGAAAGTCTCCAGTCTAAACCCTCATCTCAAAGGAGAGCCAATTTTCAAAGTTAAATTCAACTGCTAGATTACTATATGTAAGTGTATTGGCATATAAGTGGACAGGTTCAGTGGTTTATAAAGCTGAAGTAAATAGTATCGAAGAGAACTCAAGTTTGAAGAAAGTCATGTGTGTCCCCATGAAGACTGACTTCATTAGGTCAAGAAGTGTGGTGTTAGCAAAGTCTTGTTTGGAGAGTTCTTGCATGATGCTCTGAATAAAAAGTCATGCAATCAGCTGCCAACACATGAATTACACTGTTGCATAATTCAGAGAATTTAAACTTTTGGAGAGAATCCATAAGATATAGGCTGTTAACCTATTCAGGTGTTGTTGCTGACTACACCCTTAAGGATAGAATGTGGCTCATGGAAGAAAGCCCCACAATGGAATGATACTCAATGGAGATATTAAATTGATACTAAACAATACATCCATCTTACGTGGAATATCTAAAAGAATCTGGTCAGAAGGTACTGGGCCCTGAGAGGTGTTTTTAAATATAGGATGTTAACTGCCTAAAGGTTATATCATCTGACTGTGAAAAACACCATCAAAGTCAAGATTTGGCAGCATGAAAGCCAGTTGAGTCAAGCCCAAAACACACTGTGCAATAAAAGCTAAGGAGGTAAGCTGAAATCTGGTGATCAAATACGCTCACTTACTTCACAAAACTTACTTCACAAAAAAAATCAAAAGCACCTCCCCAAAAAGCAGCCTGACCTGGGAATTGCAAGCATGCTCGCAGTGCTGCACAAATCAAGGCTAAAACCT
>WYDI02029032.1:0-55661 GCA_009867235.2 Psittacus erithacus | reverse complement strand
TGGCCAGCTTGGGTCAGGTGTCCTGCCTCTGCTTCCTCCCGGCTTTCCCTCCTCCCAGGGCAGAGCATGAGGCTCAGAAAGTTCTTGATAAGTGTAAACATTCCAAGCAGTAGCTACAAACATCGGTATTATCAGTACTGTTCCCAGACCAAAAGTCATAAACACAGCACTGCACCACTCACTAAGAAGGATAAAAATGACTGCTACTGCTGAACCCAGGCCAGCCTCTCACTAAACCATGTCACCCAAGGCTCTGTCCAACCTGGCCTTGAACACCGCCAGGGATGAAGCATTTGCAGCTTTCCTGGGCAACCCATTCCAGTGTCGCACCACCCTTACAGTAAAAACTTCCTCCTTATATCCAATCTGAACTTCCTCTGTTTGAGTTTGAACCTATTACCCCTTGTCCTGTCACTATAGCCCCTGATGAATAGTCCATCCCCAGCATCCTTATAGCCCCCCTTCAGATACTGGGAGGCTGTAATGCGATTTCCATGCAGCCTTCTCTTATCCAGGCTGAACAGTGCCAACTTTCTCAGCTCATTTTCATACGGGAGGTGCTCCAGTCCAACGTATAACTGAAAACTTTACAGGCTTTATTTCTCAAGTTGCTTAGTTAAGCTTTCTGAATTGATGTTGCTACTAAAAAAAAATTATGCCTCTGATCAGTTATTATGCTGTTGCTGCTTGTGCTCTATTCTATGGTGAAATTGAAATATGCTTTGAAAATGAGAACCATGTCTTTATGAACTCATCTTCAGTTGTCTACTGAACTAGCTATAATATAGGTGTCTCCAGTAGCGTCACAAAATTAATGGTACCATGCATACAGGACTTTTGTGATCATTCAGGCATCTCTCCAGAGGTTCAAACTACAATATCAGCCTGATCTGGTGGTTGGGACATTGAACTCTAAAATGTGCAAAGATTTAGAATTATTTGATTCCTTTAAAGCTTAGCTTGGAGGAGGAAACAGTTCAAACTACAGACCTGACAGAAAGAGGCAAGGAGAACAGCAGAGCATCACTTTTGCTCCTAGAACATCAGCTAAAATAAGAAAGGTCAACGCTTACTGGTGTTAGTCACATCCTTAAGAGCTCTTCTCTGATGAATTTTACCAAGTCTTATCTTTTTCACAACATGGACTGAGAACTTGAATATTCATCTCAGTCCTTGAAGCTAAGTTCTTAATCGAGCAAGTGCTTCACATAATCTTTTCTTTATTCTTCTCAGGCTTGTCTCAAAATTACCGGCATCAAAGGGATGGGGGAGGATAAGAGGGAATCTTGGGAGATGGGTGAATACTTCCTGTACCTCAGGATCAGATGGGTGTGAGAATTGAGGGTGGGAGAAGGATCCTTTCCTTCAGTCTGGTCCTTTTGCACAGTGCTGCATTCTGTTCAGTCACTGTGACCAGTAGCATACTCCAGTTCCTGTGTCTAGCCAGTCAGAAACAGGGTTGGATAAAAAACCCTAAATAGTGCCTATGCTTGCTGCCACTAGAGATGGAAGAAGTGGAGAAGGCAGTGACATCCAAACCTGTAATGCAGCCTGTACCCAGCACTCGGTGTTCTTGTCTCTATTCTGATTCTTCCCTCAATTACATCCCCTGAATCCCCAGGTTGTGGGTATTGGCAGAGGTGTCACTTTCTCTAATAATTCCCAGGGCTGTTTTATGCACCTGTGAAACCTATAGATAGTTGCAGATGCTGTGACAGTACTGACATAGAAATACCTCTGTGCTGCTCTTCAAACTGTTCAAAAAGTACCGAGATAGAAGGTTTTGCGACTATGGCTTGTGATACTCACTGTTCATTAATGCCTCTCTCCATTCTGGCCTAAAGAGAAACAGTTTTACGAGGCTCAGGCTTGTCCCTAAAGGGTTGGAGTGCTATGAAGTGGGCAAGCAGTGCCAGAGCATGATACTGGCATCATAGGATAGCTAGGCCATACTGCTCTGTGGTGTACTGTTGCTGCCACTTTCCTGGTGCCTGAAGCTGGTTTCAGTATGCAGCATTGCTCACCAAATTCTGGGAGCAGCATTGATTGGGTTTTCAGTGCAGTTTAGGTCTGGTCCATGGCTGGCTGTATTGTATGTGTTCGTGCAACATGGAACTCCTGCTTTGTCTCATACCATACTGCAGGTACTTGGCACTGAAAAAATTAACACTAGACCTTGCTATATTAAGATAAGAGGCTAATTTTACAGGTACAGCATTTCATAAATCACATTATAGTTGTCAGTTCAGAACTGGAGAATTAATTAATTTTTAGAAATCTAGTCAAATGGGAATAGTTGCAGGCTTATTAGAAACCAGAGTCACATTGCTGCTTGATACAAAGATTTCTAGGTCAGAATGACTGATGTTTGTGTGAATTTTTTATATAAACATGGCTAATTACTTTTGAAAGTCCACAATTTTATCAGTTACTGTATCCTATATAACTGCTTACTTAACATGTAAGAGAGTGTTTCTGAAAACACTGCACTTCTTTTTATTATTTTTAGTGTCACTTAACTGATGCTGTGACAGTCAGTGGAAGCATGCAAGTTTGCTGACATCTGGACTTGAATTTCAATTCTTTTTGTTCTTTCACTGAGTAGATGAAGAAAACTGCTCATGACCTCTGTGTGGTTGTACTTCATATACAACACTTGTAATGATTAAACAAGGAACTTGATGTGTCTTAGTCTTGAATTACATTAGCTTTATTCTGTTGAAATAAATTAGTTCAATGTAAACCTGTGATATTTTGGGAATTCTAGGTATACAGAAGTAGTTGATGTATTTTCAAAATCTGTGCTGGAAGTGATGCATGTTACTGATATAATTGGATACTTTCATAAAATAGACAAAAAAACACACAATCTTCTCAGGTCTTGAATACTAACTGTATTCAGAAGTCTTTCATGGTGGTTTGTTCTTCTAATCTGTTGGCTGTTACAGTATTCCATTTAGTCATCTGCACTTTGCTTAACTATATGTATATAATCTCTAATTCTTGTTTCATGATTTACACATTATTACCTAAATTCTAATTAGAATATCTATTAGGAGGGTTGGGTTTGTGGATCTTGCTTCTTTCAGAAGTGGTATCTACCCAAACTTTTCTAAACCTAAACTTTCTTCACAAAACTTTACAGTATCGTACCTGTAGCCTTGTTAGTTTTGCTTTTAAATGATCATGAAAGAATTGTAGTTTAGGGTAACATACACTGCAGTTCTTACAGCAGTCTCATGCCTAATCTGCAGAATTAATGGACTTTGTAATAGTTAGGTTTTGCTATCTGAAGTTCGAGAAGTTGGAAAAACTCCGTGCCATGAAAGTGAAAGATTAATGCCTTGATGGCAATCCATCCATATTTTTTAATGGTATATGGGCAGTGTGGAAGACTGAACTGAAATTATGCATGGGAGGGCTTTTTTTCTACACGGAATTTTCTGCAGCAGAGTATGTACAAACTTTGAAGATGAAAACATAGATTTTGCATTGCGAAGAGTATTGTTCCTTGAAAGAAGGGAATATGTAATGGCCACTGGCTGGAGAAATGAAGAAGGTATAGTGGTTAGTAACTGAAAGCTTAGTAATTTACTGTAAAACTCTGAGAGATGACTGTTGTACTTATATACTAAATGAGATGCTGAAGTTTTATTCATTTTCTAGGTCTTAGAAAACAGATGATTTAAGGTATGCTTAAAACTTAGGTTCTGGACCTTTATCTCCCCACACACACACACCCCTTTTCTCATTTCTTTCTAGGTTTAACTATAGATCAACACATCATCTTGCGTCCCATGGGTTTTATGAATTTTTAAATTGGTTTGACGAAAGGGCATGGTATCCATTGGGAAGAATAGTAGGTGGAACCGTAAGTATTGTAATAATAACCATAATAACTTAAAGATGACTTTGCACTTAGTTTTGTTGAACTTCCAGTACAAATTTGGCATTGATGAAGGAAGAATCTTAATAAAATATGCTTTTAATTTTCAAATTGCTTGTTAGCACTAATAACACAGCTACGTGTTACTTAATGTGTGAATGTGCATTAAAACTTGTTATAGTACATTCCATTTAAATGCATATAAGAAGTTTTTGTAACAATTTAAGTCATTGTTTTGGTATCTTAAAGATACTGGAGACTCTTTGTGTAACATATAATATGTTTTTTTTCCATACCTGTCTTACATGAAGTAAAAATCCTTAGGAAATAGAATCGAAATGTTGATTGCATGTATTATTTTGCAAGTCACATGAAGTATTGTGTTTTAATAGTTTATGCTGAAAAGCAGCTCTCAAGGATATATGCAGGAGAACATTCTGTCTGTTAATTTAATTTAGTACAACTCCCTTCTTAGCTTTTGAAAAAAACTAAGGCAGATATATGCAGGGGAACATTCTGTCATCTGTTAATTTAATTCAGTACACCACCCTTCCTAGCTTTTGAAAGAAACTAAGGCAGGTGAAGTACATACTAACTTTTCTAGTGCACATTGTTTTTTCTAATGTTGATAACTGTGCGATGGTAGAGTTTCTGTTGATATTTTAAAGTTCTCTGGTATTCTATGATGGGTTCAGTAGATTTGTTTAAGTCTGCACTACCTTTCTTGGAGAACATCATAATTCAGTTTTATAGGACTGTATTATAATCCTTCATATCCAAAGATGTCTACTAATGTATTGCAAATATGTAATACTCAACTCACTGTCAGCTTTTCAGCTTGTTGATAATAAATCCTGTTGATGCACATTATCTTTCTCCGCTGGTAACAAGAGGTGAAAGAGCAGGATGGTATATTTGTGAGGAAAACAGATAAGGCTGGGAAATGTTGGGTTTCTTCTTGTTGTCTTAGGGTTTTGGTGTTTGTTTTTTTTTTTACTTAAAGCCGTTAGTTGGCTTGAAATTCTCCTGCAGACTTTAGCTTCTTCTTCCACACCTTAATCACAAATTCTTCTCATTATATGATAAATGTCAGGCAAGAGAGGATATTATCTGTATGCTGCTTATTCATTTGCAAATCTGATTGTATGTAATTGTTAGCATTTGGATAAAATTTAAAGAACCTCTCGTATTCAGCAGTGTTGTCAAAACATGATTAAAGTAGTATTAAAATAATTCCATTAGCTTTGCCTGTTCATATCAGCTTAAGAAATGTCTGTTTCATTGCAAATCATACGCAAATAAACCTACCATGATAGTTTTCTGCAATAACATGGTGGATTTTGATGTTTTATTTTTGTTTTTTGTTTTTTTCTCCTCTATTTAGGTATACCCAGGACTGATGGTGACAGCTGGCCTTATACATTGGATTTTAAATATGCTTAATGTGACAGTCCATATAAGAGATGTGTGTGTATTCCTAGCACCAGTTTTTAGCGGCCTTACAGCTATTTCTACTTTTCTGCTCACAAGAGAACTGTGGAACCAGGGAGCAGGGCTTTTAGCTGCCTGTTTTATTGCCATAGTTCCAGGTTACATATCCCGATCGGTAGCAGGATCATTTGACAATGAAGGCATAGCTATTTTTGCATTGCAGTTCACATACTATTTATGGGTAAGTAATTACTGACTCTTTTGCTTTGGAAAGGTTTTTTGGTTCCTCCTCCAACCAAATGACTGATTTTACTTAGAATCCATTGAATTATTTTCCTCCTTCTCATCCCGCTTCCCCTTAGCCCTTGATCAGGCAAGCCCTGAGAAGTCACGATCTGAACCACTCCATAATCATGCTCTTTAGTTTGCTGTGTAAAAGTACCGTTCAACTGAAGTATGTATGTCCTATAGTAGTAGTAATCATAATAATGATGATAATTTTAAAGCAAACAGAAGGGTTTCTTCTGTTTTTCAGTTTGGAGGTATTAGCATTGCATGAGCATCAAACTTCACCTCCTTATTTAGCTGGTGAAAAGTTGTAGACTCTGAATATGAAGCACTTCGAATTGTCTTCTGAAGAAGCTTTTGACTATATAGAGGGTATGGGCTTTGACTTAAGCATCCAAGTTAAATATCCCAAGCTGTCCAGAGCAAGGTACTAATATTGCTTGCATGCTTAAAAAAGAAATAATTAAAATTGTCTGATGTCTTTTAACTAGCCTGCTTGCTAGTGCAACTTGTTGGTCACACCTTAATCTGTATGTAGAATTGCATCTGTAATGCCGTTTTGTGTGAAGGAGTTCAGGCAGGCTGTAGCTTTTCTGGACTCTTGCATATATTTTGGAAATATCACAAATAATATAACTATATTGTTAACTCAGCATAGACACTGTATGATACTTCTGCATTCCTTGAATGCTTATACTTTTCTTTGAGTGTCTCCATATATGTACATGGTCATTACAGCTTTTCCCATGATTTTCTCAAGAGTTCCACTTTTCATAAGTGAATGCATACTCAGCAGTTTTATTTTAGCTTTAGAATATTCAAACTTGGGATATTGTTGGTAGGAATATAATGGAAGGGAATTCAAGTTTTTAATGACTGATATTACTTAATGCAGGATTTTAAAATCTGGACTTAGAATAAACTGCAGCTGCAGTTGTACTGTGTTTGATAACAATAATAGAGTCAATCTTTGTTGTTGCTTTGTAACAACTGAGACATCATAGAGGTTATCTGTTCTTACGGAACTCGTTTAACTAAACTGCATAGTGCAGTAATGTTTGCATGATCTCTTGTAGTATTATGTGTGAATCAAAAACAGATTAATTTTTTACAGTGAAGGTGGTAAAATACTGGAACAAGTTGCTCAGAGAGGTGGTGGATTTGCCATTCTTGGAGACATTCAAGGCCAGGCTGGATGTGGTTCTGGGCAACCTGATCTAGTTGAAGATGTCCCTGCTTATTGCGGGGGGGGTAGACTAACTGACCTTTGAAGGTCCAAAACTATTCTATGATTACTTCCTAGCTTTATTTAATGTTGGATTTTAATTCCTATTTTCCTACACCACAGTCACCACAATCAGTTTTGGACAGAATCATATTCCTGGGCCGATCTATGGGTCCTGCTAAAGTTTTAGTAGTATCTGAATGCTCTCCTTAGCCTTAAGTGAGTTTTTAAAAATTCCAGAATAGCACTTCTATCTATAATTACAGAGGTGGGTCTGATGCAATTAAAGTAAGGCATGCATAGTCTACGCTGACAAAGTAGTATGATGTTTTGGAGAAGGTAGCACACAGGTGTTACAACTACTTCTCTACCTCAGATTATAAAGTAGAGAGTTGTTGCATTGCATCTTGCCTCTGCTATAACTAGAGAGATAGGTATAAGCTGTTCTGATTGTGAATGAATTGCTTTTGTGGTTTGGTTTTATGGACATCAGTTCAGAAGCATACAAATATGACTTCATATGTGCTAAAGTTCTCTTGACTTTTTTTTAATTAATTTTTTTTTAAATATTGTCCAGTATTTGATTATCATTCATAAGTACTTGGTTATTTTTAAAGGTGAAGTCTGTGAAAACTGGGTCGGTCTTTTGGACAATCTGCTGCTGTCTATCCTACTTTTACATGGTAAGCCTTTTTTATATATATATAACAGCTAAACTGTTTGAGTAGGCCTTACATAATCTATCTGTTACTGAAGAACAGGAGAGGGAGATTTTAGTCTTTGTTGGAGCCATAATAGAAAATTGTTGGTTCGTATATATAAATATATGAGTAGCCTCAGTGATTAGCTGATAGAACTTTATTGCTTACCTACGGCATTCCGGGCAGTAGCTTTCCATATATTGTATTTCTCTTTGGGAAAGAGTTTTATTAAGATGCTATTCCAGACATTCTGTTTAGGTAAATTTTTAGGACAAAGCATAATTGTGGTTTGTTAGATAGTATTCACTTGTCTTTTTCTGATTTAATTAGTTATGTTTTCAGTGTAAATTGAAAATCAAATCACAATTTTGAGATAGTAAGAGTCAGTCCTTGCATGGCGGGTTTTGAGAACAGCTCCTTGAAAGAGGATGAGTGTTGCATGGACTGACAGAAATTTTTCTTGATAACTAAATCTGCTTAAAATATATATGTAAGTCATTGTGGTAATTTGACTCACAGCACTGCATTGCATTCCATAAGGAGAAGGCTTTTTTCCCTTGCATTTATATTTTTAGCATTTCTTTGACTTCAGCAGCTTCTGCTTCAAAGCTTTTTGTGACGAGGAGGTAAAATAAAACAAAGCTTTACACTGAAGCAGTCCTTGTAGGAGTAATAGCATGTTTCCACATTTTTTGCCAATCTATGAAGATATCTCAGGTTTTTTAAAAAAAGTTCCAAAGTATATTTTTGGTTCAGTATAATCTTCAGTGTTTAGGTTTGGTTTAATATTTTGATAATTAGAGGTGCATGTCTCTGGTCCATAAGAACTGTATGCTATCTGCTTCGTTCAGGCCTTTCTCTAAGTAGGACAGTGTCCTTGTTGGACTTTGTTCTTATTCTAGTCTGTCTTACCTGTCTTCGTATAGTATTTTTTCCCATTAAATAAACTTGCCTGTATAAACCATGATACTTCATGCTAGTAATACTGCAGTATATGTCATGATAATCTGAAATGAGTTTCTAGAAAACTTAGACAAATTCTATTCTATTTGCTTCACATTGTCTGATCAGGTTGCCCCAAATTTTGAAACACTGGGATTTATAGTATTGGTATCAAAAAACACCAGTTGTAATTGGCCTCATCCTTACTTTAGAAACTGTTCTGTGGAACACAGTAATTGGATTTCTTTTTGAATTCTGGGGCTTTAAAAATATCTACATGAATCTAAGCCCTGAAGTACAATTGAAGTGAAAACCATATTAGCTACTGCATTCTGAAAATGAAGACCTATGGTAAGCATGGTACGTATGAGAGAAGTCTAGACTGTAGTTTGACAAGAGGATGTGTTAAAATAGTGATTGTCTAGTCAACATTAGCCCTTTTAAGTGCATTAGAAATTTAGATAACGCATGGTAATAGTAGCTCATTAAATCTTTATCTAAACCAGCAATCAGTGATATATTGTTAACATTGTAGTATTTCAGTTCTAAGTACATCATACTAGAGCTTCTCAAGTGCTGCTGTTACTACAGGTTCACAATATCTGTCGTACTGTTGTACCCCATTCCACAGTAGTCAGCCCTGCTTCCTTGTGCATCTACCCTTTCCTTTTCTTTCCTTACACTTCAACATGCATTGACTCCTTTGCTCCAGTAGTTCTGCTCCCAGAGGTGTACCTTGCTCTCTTTCTCCTCTCTGGCTAGAGATACTGTTCCCTACCGCCAGCAAAAAGTGCGGGGCGTGGTGCTAACTTTGTATGTCAAAGGAAAATCTTGGATCCTCCATGGGAGTCATACCACTATCTTGTGTTGCAGACTTCACCATGGGGAAAACCCCCAGCATCACGTTCTTGTTTGCCATTGTGACCAGATTAGCTTGGGAGGAGGAGATACAGGAGGGATAGCCTTGAAAATCCACCAGCCCATTTCAAAAGTCTTTGCTATGTGGGGTGTTTGTTTGTTTTTGGATGGGGGGGTAGGGGGAGTTTGTTGGTTTGTTTAGTTTGTTTTTTTTGTTTTGTTCTGTTTTGGTGTGGGTTTTTTGTGGTTTTTTGGGTGTTTTGTTTTTTTTTTTTTCCTTTTGTAATACATGTTAAGAATGATCCTGGAGTTATTACTGGTAGTTCTGACTGGTTGTCTAGATGGAGTTTGTGTTTTCTTGTTAGACCATTAAGGTGTATAAATCCAACTTTGGCTACCCTAAGAATTTGCAAATATTTTCAGATCTACTTTCCCATTCCGTTTCTTGTAGGTCTCTGCATGGGGTGGTTATGTTTTCATCATCAACCTTATTCCACTGCATGTATTTGTTCTGTTGCTGATGCAGAGATACAGCAGGAGGGTCTACATTGGTAAGTTTTGTTCATTGAACCATCCTTCTCAAATATTTAGGAGATATGGAATTAATTATACTGATGTGTTTTATGTCAAGTGGGAATTAAGTAATTGCACATCTGGTTGCATTTTATTAATTTGATTACTGGTTGTAGTCAGTTATTCTCTACAATATGGAAACAAGGAGTTAAGAAATACACTTCTAAAATTTCATGTGTAGCTGCTAATTGATTTTTCTCCTTTTTAGTGCACCGAAAACAAAGTTAATTGGATAGTTTGATATTTGTAGAATCCTTCTAACGTATATCATATTTATTATGCTTGTGTCCATAACAGTGTTTCATACTTTTGCCTTTTCCTAGTATGCTAAACAGTCGTTACTTTTAACAAGTTGTGCAGCAGAAATGATGCAAACATACAGTATATTGTGACATATATGAGAAAAGACCTAGGGAATTTTAAGCAGCCATGTATGTTTTACGTAACCAAGACTAGAAAGTGCTGTAAGAGGATCCACTCCATGTGAATCCTCAAGATTTTATTGGGTTAATGCGTCAGCCTTCCTTCTAGTTTCTTAGAAGACTAACTTGTTAATTGATATGCCTGACATTTAAAAGTCTCTGTTTTTACAGACCCTTTGGCAGTTAAATCAGTTGGCCATAGTGTAGTTGTGTGAATGAAATAAAAAGCAATTTGGATGTTCTAAGGTTTTTAGGTTAGCTAGAACATTTTTGATTACCTAATGTGAAGTCTTTCCAATAGATAGTTTGTGAACATAGTATGAATTCAAGTGCAGTATCACAGAGCATTTCATATTTGTAAATATGTTGTTATTGCCCATTTTAATGCTGTTTTATCTTTGTATTTTTAATTTTGTTAATGCTCTTTTTAATGCTTGCTAGAGAAATGACTATGTTTACATATATATAGAACCAATATACTATAATAATTACTCAATTTACTGAACTTTAGTTTTGTATTGTTGTTACCCAAACTATAAATATTTGTTTTATGTTTCTTTGTTAAGCTATTTATGTAATTCAGAAATGGAAATTCTTAGGAAAAAAAAAGGGGGGGAGGGGCAAAAACGCTAATCCATCTTTAATTTTTTATGTTAGTATTACTTCTTCATTGACTACTTCTTCATATCTTAAGGTGAAAATGATTTCTCTTGCTTTTAAAATTATTAAATATTTTCATTGTCCACTATCTATGATTTAGGCAAGAGAAAATTAAATCTACTAATTATGAATTCCTGAAGCAAAGTGATAAACAATAAGGAATAAGTACTCTTGCTTTTTCAGCTTTTAGTGAACTAGTCTCTGAACTCATCTGGGGAAAATAGTACTGCAGGTTCATGAGAATTCAAGGTTTTGGCAGAGGTTTGTTTTGCAAATAGCTACAGTGTTTTGAGATGTTATTGCCATTCAGCTGTGAGGGAGATGTACTTCAGCAGAGTTGTCAGAATGAAAATGTGGTTGCTGCTCTGCTGTTCATTGCAACTGCTGGCATAACTTTAAGCTTTCATGAGAAGTCTTACACAGAGACCTCTGTACATCTCATGTTTGTATGTAGTTTCTAGGTGTGTTTAACAGGATATTTTTGTAAAACAGGCAAGAATGTTCAGTCATTTCTGAGATGGAATTCAAGTGTGCTTGACTTCCAAGCCATTCAAACAGAGAGAATAGTTTACAAAAGCTCATAGAAACAGGGAAAACAAGATATTTTTGGAGTTCCTATGATAATGCAATTTCAAGCGTGCCTACAGCAGTCTCATTATTCTTAAACTACCAATGTGCAGCTTAAACTTTTGTAAACTACTATCATCTGACAGCAGCTAGTAAAATCTGTATCTGTGTTACTATCAACAGGAATTTGGGAGGTTTTAATGTCTATCAGTGCTCAATTTTATTTTAAGCTAGCATGAGCCTAACTTTTGTAACAGATGAATGTTTAACATAATAGCATAAATGTAGAGAACAATACTTTGCAGCACCAAATTTTCAAAAATAGTGATGGTTTCCTGGACTATTTTTCACATGGGTGTTCATACACCAAAAGGAAGGTCGATGTGACACGATCTGATATGCCTGGCAGTGTAATTCACCATCATTTAATGTGTAAAAAATTCTGAGAATGTGAAATTTTTCCCAATTTTAAAATATTTTATGACTTGCAGGAAGGTTAATTTATCAGCCAGGCAGCTTCTGACCCACTTGGCATCAAAGGTGATGTTACCTACATTTGAAAGCTTAAGATGTGCTCTTTCATTCAGATTTTACTAGCTTAATAATTCAGAGCAAGTCCTTATAATTCCAGTGTATTAGCAGCACTTGTATAGGAAAATAACCTCTTTATTCAGATACAGGAGCCATCAATACTGTTTTTTATTATTGTATTTAGAGTTTCTCATGCAGTTTATCATATGTTTAAAAAATAAATGGTTTTACATTTGGAAAAGTACCGATATAGATTCCAGTCATGCTTGAACGCTTGAGAGATTTGGTAATTTCACTTCAACTTGATTTTTTTTTTTTGTTTTTCTCTACATTTTTTTTTAAGTCCTGTATACTTTCTGAACATTTAATAACAAAACACTTAAGGATCTTCCAGAATTACAAACTTAATTTCACTAATTCCTGGTTCTGTGTCTTGGATTTAATCATTTAAATAATGAGCAGGCATATATTTGTATCAGCTGTACTTCAATTCTAAAACTTAAGATGGTGTTTATTTCTGATGATTGCAATCCATTAATTGAAAGTCTGCATTAAAGTATTTGATTGTACTCTCTGGAGAAGTTTTTCAGGTGGTTCTTCCTGTATTTGCGCAGTGTACAGCAACTAATACTGTCTGTGAAATGGGTTTAACCACAGAAGATCAGGATGTTTTTGTTCCTGACCTAGTGCAAGTTATATCCATGGGAGCAGCTTGCAGAAATCAAAACTAACTTCTTGGTTTTGCAAAGACTGTACAACCAGTAGAATGTAAAGAAGCATGGAAAGTTTATGATGATGTATCACCTTGATGTGTCAGAGTTCCTAGAAAAAAATTGTTGCTGTGTAAATTGCCATTTTTTTCGATACTAGGCAGACAGATGTAATAGCTGTTTGAAGGAAGTGGGAGTAAGGGAAGAGGGGACGCAGGGAAAGTGGTCATAGAAAATATAACAGTCGCAGGACCGGGCTTAAAAATGGTGATTTACTGACAAATGTGAAATGTAGTGATTTATGCCAATCATTGAACTTCCACAGGATGGCAGTGTTGTAACATTTTCATGTTAGAGTAAATGATTTATGTTGTAATTAATTCTTAAAAAAATGAGCTTCCTACAGTAAAAATGTATTTCAGTGATATAAGAGAGCATATATCAGTAGCTAGGCCAAAAAATGCAATATAGATGCTTCAAAGAATACACAAGAAGTGGTTGGAAGTATCATCACAATTACTTCTATGACTTTTGGCAAGCATACAGTACCCTGGGAGCATAATCCCCTAGAGACACCACACAGGTGATATGGAAACAATACCACTGGCAAATGGTGCACTCCCCAGACCTGTTCTCATGGAGGTTAGCAAAGGATTGTATGCGAACAGGAATCTCTTCATAGGATCAAGGCCATAACAAAGACAATGGTTTACAATTTGTAGGAGCGTTTAAAAATCTGGGAGGTGGATTTTTACCATTTGTCACTGAAAGAACAAAACTTCATTTGGACTTTTAAGGTGGCTGATTACTTTAAATGTAATCAGACTCATGGCTGTTCAGAGCTGGTATTTCTCTCTTCTCCTCTCCTCTTCTTCATCCTGGAATACTGAGGACCATCCCCTGTCAAATTAAAGTATATGAATCTTAGCGCATGCATAATAATAATTCATGATATTAATATTAATAATGTTCTTGTTCTCTACTTTTTTGAGGGTTATGCATCTCCATGGTTGATATAAATCCATTAATACATATGCTTAATATTAATTTTTAATTCTGCTGCTTTTCAGTTTCTTGACATGCGTTTGCTTTCATATTAAAAAAAGAACAAGTGTGCCTCCTTACATTTTCTAAATAGGTATGGACTCTGAAAAGGTTTTGCTTCTTTGAGTTATACTCATATGAAAGGTTTCTTAGTTACTTATTTTCTGAGAGCTCTTTCCCATCCATGATCCTTGAAAACAAGATGGGAAGAGACAATTACTTCCAAGCTTGAACATCTTAGGTAGATGGTTTGTTTCCCTAGGAGACAAAACAGTGGAATTAGGAGAATACTTTGCTACTTCCTCTAAAATTGTGTGCAGTAGACAGGTTTATTCTAGTCAAAGGAGATAAAAAAGAATTAGCATGGCTGACATATTTAGAATTATACCATTCTGTTTCAGCGTCACTGAAGCTGGTGGGAGGATGGACTCTACTATGAAACCAACGCATTTTAAAACACATGGATTCATTTTCTTCCCACCTTTCTCTTCCTCCCCTCCCTACACTGTTTTTTTTTTTCCTAGCATACAGCACTTTCTACATTGTGGGGTTAATATTATCGATGCAGATACCTTTTGTGGGATTCCAGCCAATTAGAACAAGTGAACACATGGCAGCTGCAGGTAAGAAAATTCAGTGTCTGCTTCCAAACAGCCTGCTTAGCACAAGAAAACCTCAAGCCCATGCAACTTTGTTTCTTTGTATTAGAAAGAATATATACTAGCAAACCAAACTGTTAAAAAGAGGTACAGTTTAGTGTCTGTAAGGAAGTTTTCTTTCCAATTGTCACATTATCCTTTGTGTGAGTTAATGGAAGTAAAATGCCTCCACAATGCAGGATCTGCATTCTGACACATTCTGACAAGCGCTTACTTTACACATTGGTAATCTCTGCTGTTTTGCAAGATAATGTTGCCTTCAAGCACTGGAAAGCATTCCTCGTTGGTAAACACAGCTTTTACTGAGCAATTTGGGTTTAGAGTTGATAGGTTTTGTATTTTTTCGAAGTAGGTTAAATGCAAATGACTTCAGTTACTAATCAGGAGACTGATTTTTAAATAACTAATTTCAAACTTGATTTTTTTTTTTTATTTCTTTAAGGCGATTTTTCAATAGTTGTGACTAAACATCCTGATTTCTTGACGGCAGTAACCTCTGCTGAGACTGATAGTTTTATGTTTAACTGCGTACATTGTGTGTTATAGTTGAGTTTGTTAGATTCTTCAGGTTTTTTATGTTTAGTCACTTACCAAAATGTATTTGGGACAGCAATTGGAATATCATTAAAACTTAGCAGAACATATTTGTGAAAATGGAGGTCTTTTTTTTTTCCTCCAGCAATCTGAATATAATAGAAAAAGTAAAGCTTATCCAACCATTTTTGCATCTGAATGATTTTACATTTATTTAGTGAATAGAGTTGGTGTTTTTCTCTAGGAGTTCAGAACTAGTGAATTTCAATGTTGTATACCTCAAATTTGTGGTTAGATTGAAGAAACACCAAACACTTGAGTTCTGTTTTCTTTCTTCTGCCACATACCCCTATTTAATTTGGGAACAAAGAGGTGGTGGGTATTTGAGCTCTTGATATAACAAGCAAAGTATGTTTTGGAGAGTATTTTGTCTCACTGCAAGTTTCTGTCATTGCAAGAAAAGTTATTTTCAGAAAGAGATTTTTTTTTATACTACTGTTTAGATTTGAGGGTGTACCTTAAGTTTTAAACAGAAACTTTCCTCTCTCTTTAGGTGTTTTTGCACTGCTGCAGGCCTACGCATTTTTGCAGTATCTGAGAGACAGATTAACAAAGCAAGAATTTCAGACACTGTTCTTCTTGGGTGTCTCATTAGCTGCTGGTATTGTATTCCTGAGTGTCATCTATTTGACATACACAGGTAAATAAAACAGGTAAAAAACCCACCCAACCAACAACCAACCAACCAACTGAAAAACACTTTATAACATCATTCCAATATTTTGGGTTTACCAACAATCCACATAATGATGTAGAAGTCAGAGTAGATGAGGAGCTAACTATCACCAAAACGTATTGTGAAGATACCTGTAGTTAGTCTATTCTGAATAGCATTGATGGTCAGAGTCAGTTTGCTTACTGAGTACTTGAATCTGATATCTGTAGGACTAAAATTAATCTGTAAAATCTACTTAATTTCTGTGGTTCAGCCTCCAGTCTTTAAGGCAGTTCTACCCAATCTCTCAAGAACAAGCTTGTCTTTGCTTGGTTGCCATTCCCAAGTGCCTCACTGCCATCTTCTGATTCTGATACACTTCCTTGGTGATCAACACCATACTTCCTTCCCCTGATGGGGAAAAATAAAAAAGCAATCTTATTTTTCTATCTGTGTGTTACCCTTGCCAAAATTGACTTCTCTTTGATTTAAATTGAATTATCTTAATATTATACCCAAATACTGTTCAGCTTTCTGAGTTTTATTTAGAAAAAAAGTCTTGAGACATACTTGTTTTTATTTTAAATGACTTTTTTCTTGTACTTCTTTTTACCAGTGTTTCTGGACTGAATTTTTTGGTGTCAGTTATTTTAACATTTTGGACTGTTTAATAGCAGTTTCACTTTTGTTAGTTGTGATACCATTATTCCAAAAGAATACTTACCAGCTCCCATTTGTTTGCACCTCTTACAAAGCCTGATGGTTTATGATTTGTTTTTCAGTACATATGAGCAAGTCCTACTATACTAAGTAAAAATTTTCAGACTGGCATAGCAAAATAAAATTCGGCTTCTAATCTCGGTGTGCAGCAGTGTGTTGCAGTTCTTAGGAAGTGTTGATTTCAACTTCCGAAATTCACTGATCAGTATCACTGCTTCACCAGATGGAACAAATCTTGTTACCTCAGCTTCTGGTATGTGTGTGATTTGGGATCATGACCATATCACAGCACTCTAATCCCTTTCTATTTTCTTAATAGAGAAGGGTACTCACATCCAGACACTGTATCCCAGTTGCAACACCTGGAATAAGGGTTTGAGGTTCTGGATCAAAGTCCTGCCTGCCATGAGACATGTCAGACATTCTTTTCAATTTATTATGTTTCACTGTTTGTCCTCTGGGATGTTTTTACTTTTTACTAGCCACCAGATGGACTCTCCTGATCCCCTGAGTATTACTCTGAGGTTGTCAGGACAGCCAGTATTCAACCTATCAAATGGTCTGTCTGTCCAGCCCATGTTCTTCAACTTATAATTGAGAAATGGGGAAAATGGTTCAAAAAGCATTTAATACTGTATTTCTGGAGGCTGTGCTCCATGGTCTTTTCAGGGACTCTGGTTACTGGCCTGCAATTTCCTCCGTATTTCTCCTCGCCTATCCTAGAGCTGCAGCATTTGCCATTTTCCAGACACCAGGGGCGTCCCTTACCACCTTGGTAAAGATGGTTGGTAGCTGTCATATTGGCAAACTCTTTCAGTACTCTGAGATGAATGCTATTTAATCTCATGTTTTGGATACCTCCAGAGAAGACCACAACCGGTAGTTCCCCATCAGCTGGCAGCTCCTTCTTGCGCATGCTGTGGTTTGGGAGCAAGCTTCACTCCCAGAAGGTTGAAGGGGAAAATAATGTCTTGCTGTGAACATAAACCACAATATTTAAATGTCTAAACTAGATACTAAACAAAAACCTTCAGTCAGATTATGTGAATTTTAAATACTGGATAGGGGAAAGATTTGCTGTGTCATGCAAAAAGGCTTGCATAATCAATAAAAGGTTTTAACTTTTTTTATTTCCACTTGTGTATATGTTTTCAGAGGGAGCTGAAACAGCTGCAAGGAAAGTGGAAGTAAAATTTAAGATTAATCTTATTAATAACTTTTAATAGTAATTTTTATCTTCCTCCTGATAACGATACTGGTTTTTTTCATCTTAAGATACTCAGGTACCTAGAAGCTTTTTTTTTTTAAATAAATATGTAAATCTTACCAGCACACCTAGTAGCAGTTTTGTATTTCATGTCACATGTATATCCACTAGTAGAAAAACAATAGGAAACCAGTGTTTCATTGAGTATTAGTGTTTTGGTTATATATCATTCTCAGTTTCCTGCTCAGGCATTTCAGAACAATTAAATACTTTCTCACTGATTATGTTTTCTTATACTTCTTTACATAGTATAGGTTGCTATCTGTCATATTTCTTGAGAAGTGTTTTATTTATTATTGCATTGCATTGATTTTTGAGGTGTGTTTGTCTTCATACTCAACATGTAGAATGTAAGAGTGTGTTCTTCTAAAACTAGCTTCATGGTCGATAGGCTTTATAGCCTGCCTAATGCAGTAGGTCTGGTTCACATGTATTACAAGGTTAATGAAATTTCTTTGGATTTGTGCTATAATTTGAGGGAGTAGTAAAATTATTGCATTTAAGTACCTAAGCAGCAAGAGGGTTTCTTTCCGCTTCTCTTTTTCAGGTTATATTGCTCCCTGGAGTGGCAGATTTTATTCATTGTGGGACACTGGGTAAGTATGGATAAAGGATATAAGGATTTAGATATCAATAGCATTCTACTGAAAGTTAGTAATATTTTGCTTTCCTCACCCTCAAATCAATTTAGTATTTCAGTCAAGGAGAATATAGTGGTCTTTAATCAGTTATCTAAAGGGTATTTGTTGTAACCATTTCATGATCTTTGCCACCACTTCACTGATTTGTCTGTTAGGGTGCTTACTTCTTTGAAAGTCTTCAAATATGTACTATGTGTTTTTCTATATAGAATTGTAGTGCTTCTCAGCATAAAATAACCAGAAGCGTTACCAACACTTGAGGACACATTTAAAACCTACTAAGAGCCTTAAACTGAGACTGTTTTCATCGCACAGCATTGCACAAAATGACAATGATGTTGCACATATCTTGCATGTTGCCTGTTAGTGTTCACACATCTGGTTTGTGTATATAGATGTCTACTCTGACCAATTCTGGTGTATCTATGTGTGGTTTCGTAGGTAAAAACCCATGTTAGTTAATCTTTTGGTTTAGTTAACCTTTAAAAGTCCAATGTTGGATTCTTTAGGCAGCCAGGCGATAAAACTGAAGATATTTTTCTCAGATAAATATATTTAAGGTGAAATTCAATGGGTAGACTTAAAAAAAAAAAAATAATTTAAAAACAGGGATACAAACTTCTGCAGTTCTGATTTTCTTCGAAGAAAATTCCAGCTCATGCAGGATTCTGTACCAAGTCTGTAATATGTGTAGTAGAATAGATATCAGTAAAGAAGCGTCTGTATATATGTTTATATATAAAAGCATTCAACTTTTGAGGGCTTGTCTACATTAGGAAAACAGATTGTGTTAAAACTCACAATGCAGTTTTGAATGAGAGCTAGATCTCAGTGAAGAAAAGGATGTATGTTCGATACCTCATCATTCCATCATGTAGCACCTCAGAACAGGTCTATATGTATGTCTTTAATATAGAACACAGTTTTGTCCTTGTCTGCACTGAGTGTTTGACGTGTTGTTTAGCTAACAGGTGTTTGCAAGTGTAAACAAGGCCTGATTTGGGTTTTTTTTCAGCATCTGAAAGAATGCGGGGGCTTTGCACACTGTAGCTGGTCTGGTATTAAATAGTGAACTTTCTGTACTAATAATATGAAGGTATTCTGTGTAGAGGAGAATTTTTGAAATACAGTATTGAAAATCTGGGATACTTACTGGCATGGATGATTATCTCTTCAAAATGTAATGATGTGGCCTCCCTACCTGCCTGTTATCATTTTGGTGAATTTGGCTTCATATTTAGCTGTAATAAAACATCCATAATTTTCACTGTCTTAAGTGGTATAGAAATAATCCTTTATATTGGTGTTTAAATAACCCTATACACCAAATACTTCCTAAATAGAGTAAGACCTGGAGAAGTTTTATCAGTTTTCTGCTGAATCGAGCACTTGCCATTTTAACTTGAAATGCTTCCTTTGCAATGAGTTTCAGAATTCCTAATGTTTACAAGTTTTAGTAATTTTATCTTTTCAAAATAATTTGAACTGAATTTTTTTTAAAAAAGGTATGCGAAAATTCACATCCCGATCATTGCCTCTGTGTCTGAGCATCAGCCTACAACATGGGTTTCCTTCTTTTTTGATCTACATATTCTCGTGTGTACTTTCCCAGCAGGGCTGTGGTTCTGTATCAAAAACATCAATGATGAAAGAGTCTTTGGTAAGAGAAAATTTTTAAAAAAATTATTTTGAAAAAAATCTTGCCTTCAGCTTGCTTCTATGTTGTATTCGTTTGCACAGAGCTGGTACATGGTTTGTCCTAAGTGATGTGCTTAAAGATGATGATTAAAAGTTATCTGCACCCAGTAGTATTTAAAACCATTTATAAAAATGCTGAGATTGGTGAAATGGTGAAGTGTCATCCCAAGAGGTGGGATTGAGGATTTGTTGGTATGCTTCTGTTCTGCAGCTGGAGCTGCATGCTCTTCCGCATGCTGTTCTTCAAAATGTGCATCCGGCTACAGTGCCACAGCACAGTTCAGCCAGATGAAGAGCTCGGTGCCAAGGGAAGGTTCCTATCCTGCACAGGCTGCAAGACAGCCAACCATTCCATGGGTGTCTGGCACTCATCCCAGTACAGATGATAATTCCAAATGCCTTTTCTTTCCAGATATTTTGCTATCTTAAAGAATGGAATCACTTGCTGTGGAACAAGTACTAGATAAGGCACAACCCTAAGCAGAGGTGTGGGGTCTCCTTGTGTCACTGACAGGAAATTGCTTGTTTCTACAAAGCTGTACTGTGAGAGCAGACTTTTAAGATTATGAATGAGGATGTGATTTGGAGTTGTAGCCCATATAGAGGAGTGAAGAATACACGGGCCTTGGGTTTTTACAGGGCCAGGAGGCTCCAGACTAATATAGCTGCCTCTTAAGATTACCTAACAGGTGTGTGGGCAGTGGGAATGTTTACAGAGTTAAATCCAGTAACTGGAGCATTCTGCACTCTGTGGCTTACAATGTGTCCTTGTCAAGGCTAGTGCTGGGCAACTCGCTGCCAGCCTCCTACTGTTGCATCATCCATTTAAGTCAGCATAAAGAGAACTATGAAGGAGAATGGAGAATGGAGAGCCATACCACTTAACTAAAAAGTAAAAAATATTTATGTAATGTAATCTGGTAAGGCAGTGTCCTTTGGTTTCCATGGCAAGTCTTTCACAAAAGTGTATTGTTAAACTGTAGCAGACAAGGAATAACCACTACTACTTGAATGATAGATGTTCCTTACCAGTGTATATAGGTTTGCTTGTTTGGGGTTTTTTTGTTTGTTTGTTTGTTTTCCTTCTAAGAAAAGTGTTCTGAATATTCTCTGTTATTCTGAAAATCTTGTTTTATTCGAGGGGTGAAGGGGAGCCACAGAGCAAAGATAATATCGTTCAGGAAAACTTCCTTCAGAATAGTGCTCACAATATTGTATTCTTTGTCTGTATGGAATTATAATGTAGACAAGCCCCCAATTTGTCCCCCAGTATCTCTAACTTAAATTAGAATTTGATATTTACAAGAAATTCTAACACTTCCTTTTGTTTTTCCAGTTCTAATAACTTGTTTGTTCTAGAGCTGTTTGACATTTTTAATCAAACGAAGCTACCTGTTATTCCAGTAGTAATTTTGGTGTGTGCTATTAAATTTCACTAATAATGTATCCTCTGACACACTGTTAATGAATATGGAAATGAGGTTGTGTATTGTTAATAGTTCTCAAGATGAACTTCAAGAAGGGTTTGAGGTTTAAAAGGGATAAACGTCAATTGAACTCTTATCTGTAAATTAAAAAGCCATGAAATGCAAGATGCGTACTCAAGTCTCTACACACAGATGCTCAGCCCACTCCAGAAGTAGTTTTATGGAGAGCATGTACATGTGCATTGAGAGTATTATTTTCTAAATGTCATCAGTAGATTTGTTTCTTCACAGTTGCTCTGTATGCAATCAGCGCTGTTTACTTTGCTGGTGTGATGGTTCGGCTGATGCTCACTTTGACTCCAGTGGTCTGTATGCTGTCTGCAATTGCTTTCTCCAATGTCTTTGAGCGATATTTGGGTGATGATATGAAGAGGGAAAATCCACCAATAGAGGACAGCAGTGATGAGGATGACAAAAGGAATCCCGGCAACTTGTATGATAAGGTGAGTGGATGGAACAAAAGTTAGAAGTCAGAAAACAGCTTATTTTTTACTACTTCCCCCCCCAGTCTTTGGTCAGAGTATTTTAAATGCCACTAAAAGTTTGAATCACTAGCATTCAAATTCAGAGCAAGTACTGATGTTATTAAGTAAGGTGTAACTGATGTCCTGAAAAAACATCCATGTGAGTGTAGAAGTGGTTCCTCCCAGCTTGATCAGCGATGAGCCTTTGGCCTGAAGGCAGTGTATGGGGTTGACCTAGCTTTCTGTAGAAGCAATGACAGACAGTTGCTCGCTCTGTTTAAATAGCTACAGCAGTTCTTTGTCACTGAATGTTTTCCTCTTGTATTTCCTCTTAAGACATGGTGAAGTTGAAGGATGCTATATTTTATGAAAAAGTGTTTCTATTCATAAACTTGGATGCTCTCTCCATCATGAAGAAACTGCTATTAGCTACTGATTATTTTACCTCTTAGACTTTGTTATACCATGCATGAGCTTTGGGTTTCTCCTTTTTCCTCACAGTACATATCTGTGCATTTCTGTTTTCCACCCTGCCCTATAAAAGGCCATCAGCCTACAGCCAAACCAAGGAAGTCATTTACTGGCCTTCACATAACAGAGTTTTTTCTTCTGAAAGAGGTTTTCAAGGAATTATCCATTTCTACAAGTTGCTAGCTTTCTAGTATCCTGTCGTATTTATGGGGCACATATGGTGAAGAAAAAAGCACGGGTTTCCTTGTCAGGGGTGATACCAGTTGCCATAACAGATATATTTGTGTTTGTTTAGGCAGGCAAAGTGAGAAAACATGTATCTGAACAGGAAAAAACAGAAGAAGGACTGGGTCCCAATATCAAAAACATTGTTACTATGCTGATGCTGATGTTGTTGATGATGTTTGCTGTTCACTGTACCTGGGTAACTAGCAATGCATACTCTAGCCCCAGCGTTGTTCTCGCTTCCTATAACCATGATGGGTAAGTAAGGTCTACAGGTCTGCAAATAATTCTATTTCCTTTGCTTTAGTAATTAGCTGTACATTCTTCCTATTATATCATGGCAGAGTTGTCACCTGAGTAAAAAATTGTTAATACTGTAATTTTAAAAAAGATACATCTTCTGGAATATTTTGTGTAAATCACAGAATCATAGAGCAGTTAGGGCTGGAAAGGACCTTAGTACATAAAAATAATCCTATCCAAAGCCAATAAAAATGATTGTTAAAAAAAGCTCAAGTCAACTGGGAAAATGTTTTTATAGCTGTAAATGCATTTAGTCGCATCTTCAGTAGTTCAGCTTCTGGCTGCTCAGCTGTCGGTGGGTTCAAGCTTACGACTGCTGGTGACTTAATCGCTCAAAGGGGGCCAAACACATAAGAAAACCTTATTTGTGAGCCCATATTTGTCATGGTGCAGTTAGTTTGTTGCTAGTATTTGTACTGATGTGAATAAAATTAACTGTTTTCCAGCACTCGGAATATCCTAGATGACTTCAGAGAAGCGTACTACTGGCTGAGACAAAACACAGACGAGCACGCCAGAGTGATGTCATGGTGGGACTATGGCTATCAGATAGCAGGAATGGCTAACCGGACAACCTTGGTTGATAACAACACTTGGAACAACAGCCACATAGCCCTGGTAAGGGTGGCAGTTTTCTATGGAGTGGAAACACCAAAATGCTTAAATTGCAGTCAAGTATGAAATTGTGAATGTTTCTTGATAGGTAGTATTACATTTAGGAAAAATTCCATAGAGTGGGAAACACAGAGGTGGAAGGAACTCTATTTTTTTACATTTACTAGAACTCGAGTATAAATTGTTTCGGGGCTGGAAGGGATCGATTTTGCTTTTGGAGTTTCCATTTTTTTTACTTGTAAAGTTTTCAAAACTTCCACTTTGGTTTCTCTTCTTTCTTTGTGGGAGGATAGACAAAAGCTAATGTAATCATTCCCCTTATGATTAGTGCTACAACAGCTCATTTGTACCACTACTTTACTGGCACTATTCAAATAGGGATCATTTCAGTTCAGTAAGGTCTTTGCTGGCTGCATTTTGGAATAGCATGTGAAAGCTGGCCACATGAAATTGCAAATTTTCAGGCATCTTGGAAATCAGAGAAAGTAGATGAATAGTGATGGAAGTGTTGCAGATTTGATGCAATTCTATCTTCTCAAATTTGCAGTTAGACACAACATCTAATTTCTTTCTCTTCTGAACAGTAAGTTTAAGCTTTGTGCATGTGCTTAATAGCAGGGTATGAGCACTGCCTGTGGCTACAGGGACACCACCTTGGGCAGCTTAAACTTTTTGCAGAAGTAAAAGAATGCTCTATTATAGTAGCTGGGCTGCAGTCTTTCTAGGTGCTGTCTCACTGTGACATCGGTCATCAGTGGCTGTTTCTTCCCAGTAGATTAATGTTGTGCTGCATGGGCAGAATGGTGGAAGGGCTTGAGGAATGTATTAGGGTGGTTTGTCTCATGTCAGCAGCTTGTACAACAGTTAGACTGACTTAGTCTGCAGACAAGCAGCATTCCAAATCAACAAATTAATCAGTCTGTGCTTTGGAGAATACAGAGTCCTGGAAAAAATGTGTTATGAAGGGGGGGAATCACATTTACATGCTTTTGTAGGGGCAAAGAACTCACATCAGCTGAAAGCAAGCTTGGTAAATTGTACTGTTGGTGCTAATATTGCTCAACAAGCCTTCCTGTGTATTCTAACACACTTTTTTCTTATTTTGGTTGTCGACCTGACAGCAATTAAGTATGTTTCGATGGAGATCCAACTCTTATAGTTCTATGTGCCTCTCTTCTACACATGGTAGAATTGCACATACTATATTTAAACTCACAATCTATGGGTGTCCCTGCAGGATAAGGTGTGTTGTGAGTAGAGAAACTGTGGGAGTCATCTGTATTGCTTAGGCGCAGTAACCATACACATTGCAGCAATTAGCAGCACTGGGCTTTAATAAAGAATTCTCTCCAGCTGGTGCTGTCAGGTTCCATTTCAGAATGAATGCTCCGTAGAGGGGGGCCCAAGCAACAAACGTGTGTTGTGGCAAATACCTGAGCTTTTATGCCCCAAACGAGGCATGCCCCAGAGATGTGTCCAGATGACTTCCTCCTGCGCAGAAGTGGAAATCTGCCAAATAACTTCACATTGATGAGGATAATGGCCAACAACCTGGGGTTCTCACTCTTTTTGACAGATTGCAGCCTAAATTTAGTGTTTTCTAATTACATTAGTAACTGAATGTTACCAATTTGGATGGAATATTATTTATATTGTAGTTGCTTCCTTTTACTACAGCAATACATTATAACACCTTAAGTACAGGAGCTTCAGTAGCAAACAGAACTACTGAACTGGAAGCCAGTTACTGATCTAAGTGAACTTCTAAATGTGGCAAGTGACCAGTGTGGAAGAGATTCTGGATACAGCTTGGGACAGTGTTTCAAGGCTAAAACTATATTATGCTTTTAACTTAAGGATGTCCCTATTCTGACATTTTCTCTGTGTAAATTTACCTTTAATTCAGTGCTGCCATGTACCATGCTGCATGGCTGAGTTGTTAGTGAAGGACTGAGCTCAGGAAAAAATAGGCAAAACAAGAAGTTACTAACATTTCACATTGGGCTGTGTTTACAGCTTTGAAAAGAATTTTTAATTAGTTATTTTCTGCAACATTTAAGTTTGTGGCAATACAGCTATGGCTTGAAAAACCTTGCCACAAAAGGAAAACCCTTATCTTTACATTTTCTACTCAAAACACTCAACAGGCAGCACTCCTCTTGCAGAGGAGAAAATATTTTCAGTTCAGGTTTTGCTTCTGAGTATCTAAATATTCACACTGAGTTTTCTTTCTCTAGAATGGAAATGTTGGCAAGTATGTATCCTTGGGCTGTGGTCTGTCAGGTACTGACTTGTGCATCTGTTTGATAGGCAGCTGTGCAGGTATTTAAGATATTTTTGCTGTGATACAGGTGGGAAAGGCAATGTCATCAAATGAGTCAGCAGCATATGAGATCATGAGGAGCCTGGATGTGGATTATGTTCTGATTATTTTTGGTGGTGTCATCGGCTACTCTGGTGATGATATTAATAAGTTCTTGTGGATGGTGAGAATAGCAGAGGGGGAACATCCTAAAGATATTCGGGTAAGTGGATGGCAATCTCTACTACTTACTGCAATTTTATTTGAAAAAATGTCTTATGGGTTGTTTCCCTAGAACAGTAGGAGTGCAGAGCCCTGTAGCCCAGTTTCTTTCAATATTTATGCGTTTGAAAGGTCAGTAACTTCAAAAGCTTTTCACTTGTTTTTTTGCACGTTACTAAAAGTACAGGGTGTCTTGTAATTCTTGTATGTGTGTCTCACTGCACCATCATACCTTAAAAAAGCAGGAGTGTTCCGACTGTTTACGTAGTTGGCATTACAAATGTCTTCAAACTCTGTAATAGTTGACAAGTTAAAGTGTTAATATTGACTTACGTAGAATTTAAGTTATTCAGACATCTGGGAGATTGCAGAAGTCTGTGTAATATTTTCTTAAGCCTAACAAAACTTCTAGATATTGAGCATAGGCTTAAGGGAGTAGCCTGTGTGCGTAGTTTCATTTTGTACTGAGGATTAAAATGGCAGAATTTTTGTGTTTGAACACAGTGCACATACACTACAGACCTCTTACATTAACAATACAGTGCTTTTCACCTTTCTGAAGAATAATTGTGATTGATCAGTTTTCCAGTAACTGCTTACTGTGTGGTATTATTGTGCTGGTACCCATTATGTCATGGATTTAGGAAGACCTGGTCCATTGGGGTCTGGGTTTACAAGCAGGTAGTTTGTAACTGTTTTACTTTTAATGACCAGCATCATTTTCTGTTTTAAGACCTAGGTTAAATTGGCTTTAAAACTGTTAAAGTCAGTTTAGATTCTTCATGAAGTTTGGTTGGTTTTTTGGGTTTTTTTGCAGAGAACAGAATGAGGAATGACTTTAATAGGAGTTCAGTTTATATCGACTCTTTGTATTTTCTTTTCTTTTTAAAGGAAAGTGATTACTTTACCCCTCAGGGAGAATTCCGTGTAGACAAGGCAGGTTCTCCAACCTTGCTGAACTGCCTCATGTATAAAATGTCCTATTACAGATTTGGAGAGATGCAGGTCAGTGCTACAACTTCTATTGGATCTTAATTGAAATGTGAGAAAAGAAATGTCATTTTGATGTATTTTCAGTCTTCTAGATTGAGTGTTGCTTGTAGTAGCAGAATCAGAGGTAAGAGTCAGCTCTTCAAATTAAAACACATCTAGGCCTGGTCTACTGTGCATAACATTTAAGAAAAAAGCATTTCTGCTCTTAACCTACACTTGTACTTGACTTTTTGCTGTCCTTGACACTGCTCCAGATAAGCATCTTAATTCTGCTATGCAGTGTGCTTGCTAAAGCATTAACTAACTGCTACGTTTTGGACAGCTTTAGGTTTGGGGTTTTGTAATAGTAGCACAGAAGTAGAACTGCTAATTGACTGTTTAATACCGGTCAGAAACTACTGACAAGTAGTTTCTCTACATGTATTTCTATACAAGTCACATCAGTGTATTAAACAACACTGCACTTAATTAACATAAGGGCATAATTCTCAGAGTTTTCATTCCTCTTTAGGATCATCAAGCACATGTGTGTAGCTAAGTCCACCATGTCTGCTTTTTCATGTTTGCTTTTTTCCCAAGTGCCCTTCATTCTCATGTATTAGCACAAGAATCCTTTATTCAGCTAAAACTGAGGCCAGTGGATCTTATTTGTAACATGGTAAGGTGGACAGTTGGGATGTGTGTCAGATCTAACTCATAAATATGAACTATTTCTACCTTGTATGGCAAACCAGTAAAGTACAAATTACTGCACTGTCGAAGACAGAGCTAAAAGGAGCAGCTACGCTAAAAAAGGCACTACAGGCTGCCGCATCTCAGACTTCCACTGAGTAGTTCCATCTCTGAATGCAAACACGGTATTTCTGTTGAGATACTAAGGATGTGTGTAGGAGTGAGAAAGAATTTGTCTCTTTCTCAGCTGTGAAAAGGAACTGACAGGTTTTTTTCTGTGTAGTAATAATCAGTGCAAGAGAAGGTGTTCTTTGACTAGACCAGCTGAAAGCACTCTCTTGTGGTATGACATACCAGGGTTTGCAGGGATGGGTGGTTTGGGTCTTGTCTCACTTGAACTAATAAGCAACTTTCATTTTTATAGCTTGATTTTCGGACACCCCCAGGATTCGATCGTACACGCAATGCTGAGATAGGCAACAAAGACATTAAATTTAAACATCTGGAGGAAGCCTTTACCTCAGAGCACTGGCTTGTTAGAATATACAAGGTGAAACAGCTAGACAACAGAGAGACATTGGATCATAAACCTAGAGTAACCAGCGTTGTACCGAAACAGAAGTATTTGTCAAAGAAGGTGGGTTCCTAGTGAAGTAACTGAAAGGGGGCAGCAGTTTATTTTTAACAGTTAATCACATAGCTGGTGAAGTACATATTTCCACTAGCCAGAATGTTATGGATACTGTTCATGTTAGTGTCCAATATCAGACCTGCCTGCTGGTAATAATTGTTAATTTACTGTCTGCTTAACTTAAAAGCATGTGAAGACACAAGGCTAGATTTTTTTTAGGCAGAATGCTAACTGGAAGTAGAGTGTGTCACTGGCTGTTACAACTCTTAAGTCTTCATGTAACTGGAAGTATAATCTCTGAAGTACATCAGTTCATGTTTCAGTAACTATGGCTCACTAAATAAATAATGTGGAAGTTGCTTTCTGACTTTGTTTGAAAGTAGTGATGCCTAGAAGTTTAAAAATGGCAATTTTGTATGAAATAAATTAAATATGAAACTTTTGTTGATGGAATTTTAGTGTCTGGCTGCTTACTGTTTGAAGTCATCTTCATGGTGTTTTAAAATGGTGCTAGCTGTGGTGTACTATCTCAGCCTGTTAAGAAGGATGTGTTACCAGGGTAGCTGGGGAGACTCCCAGGAGCCCAGCCCTCTCCTCCACAACATCTCTTCTCTATATACTCAAATACATGTTGCAAAAGGAATTCCAGAATCTTGTCAGAAACAAATGTGTAACAAATTAAGTTAGTGCAGGCTGTAAACTTACACTGTCCTGGAAATACAAGTAAAGAATGTTAGAGGGTAAAGGTGCTTGGTTTCGTAATTTAATGGAAGGTCATACAATAAGGTGTTTGGGAGTTGCCTCTGAAGCTAGGCTTGCCTTTGAAAGGGAATTACAAGCTTTACTGTGCCTGTCGTGTGCTTACCATGTAAATTTTGATCTTAAGTGACAAGCAAGGCTGTATTTACTCATGACAGATGCATTGACCCCACTTAAGCTATGGACATGTTGGTTCTCTCTCTAAAGCCAGGATAAAAGCTGGTGCAAATTCTGATCTGTCACCAACTCTTACAATATAAACTTGGCTCTACTTCCCACTAATAAATCTGAGAACCACCCAAGAGTGATGAATGTCTGAACTGGGACTTACATGTGTTGAGGACTCTCTGGTAGCTACAGGGTTTCAGCAGTTGCTTCTTCACTGGAAATTCAGTCCATCTCCTATCTCTCTTCCATGTTAGGAATAACATTGTGTTCAAGCTCAGAGAGAACTCTCATGCAATACTCGGACATACTGTATCTATCTCACTTTATAATAATAGTGCTGCTGTTGTTATTAAAAGTTTTAAATGAATAGACATAATAGAGCCTGCTGGTAAGCCCAGCCAAGTGCAGCAAGTGTGAGAGCTGCCTACCTGTCTAATGTGCACAAGGCATGTTGATTGCGCAATTCCACCTGCCACAAACTAACTCTACTTATAGAACTTTGAAGTGTTACCTAACACTAATGCTTCCCCCCATTACTACCTTAATAAAATACCTAAAATACGCTGATAAAGACACATGAAAGCACTAAGTAGCCTACAGACCAATGGCAGAGGATTGGAGACCAAAATGTGATTATTCAGTTTTCTCTTACTTTTGAAAAATGCTGCTTTGAGTATATATTTCTGCTTGTCGTCGTCCTAACTTCTAAGAGAATCAAATACTGCAAAAGATGCAAGAAGGTTTTTCCAAATACAGCTAACACTCTGCTTTTTGGGCGTATTAGGGCTTTATCATGTTGGCTAATTATTAATTCTGCCTCAGCACAAGCTTTGAAAACAGTTCTACAGATCTGGTAGACAGGGCTAGCAAAAAAGCGAAGGCCAGGCATGAATTAACAATCCCCATTTTAAAAATAACAACTGAATAATATACCTCGTTGAGGGTTTACCATCCAAGCTCTTTAAAATCAGTCTAAAGATCAGGCATTGAAATGCACAGCATTAAACCGCGGTCAAGACTAAATCATTAACTAATACATTTTATTCTGTTTTTCTTTTTAGACCTCCAAAAGGAAGCGTGGCTACATTAAGAATAAACTAATTTTAAAGAAAGGCAAGAGACCCAACAGGAAGACAGTTTAAATACACTGTTCTGATTGCTAATACGAAGCAGTTGTCCTTGAGATAACCAGTCTTTGCCTTTAGCTCGAGTCATGTTTCACAGCAACATGAGGGTACAGAACCATCATTGGTCCAGATTATTGTACAAAATTTTCAGGCAATGTCTGATTAAAAATATTGGCTTATTGAGAACAGCTGTTTTAGATTTGTAATGTGAAGCAGGACAGAACTGCTATTCAAGGCTAGCAGCAGTTTTTTTATTGGTACATATTACCTTTCAAATCTGTTGAGAATTTGGACTGACTTTACCAAAGAACCTTGTAATTTGGTCCTTGGCACATGCATACTTGTCAATCTTTTTTGGAAAACACCGTTCAGCTGAATAGCAGCAGTACACGAACTGGAATGGTAAAATCTAAAAATTACTTGCTTTCAACAATTAAGAGGAAGCAGAGCTCTCTAAAATCAAACTTTCAAAACAAGTTACTCCCATGATTACTTTTCACCAGTTTCTTTCAATGTCCTTTTACTCTTGCTGCAGGCCGAGTTTGAGCTGGAGCGTGAGCAGCAAAGCTGCAGTTTTCACCAGAGCTGACAATTGGATGCTAGTTTCGATTGGCCAGGCTGCTTTTTGTTTAATGTGGGATCGCAGTATCGCTGCCTTATGCCATCACTTCTTAAGGCAGACAAGGCAAATCTTGCACACTGTAGGTACAAGGGCTAAATTTGTATCCTCCTGAAAAATCTGAAACGACAGTAATGAGTGCAATAGTGACACACAGCTCACTGAGCACCACATTGTGGCTGGTGCTTCACAACAGAAATTAAACCTGATTTAGGTAAATGTTTACATTGGTGAAACAAGCATAGTCAGGTATGCAACCCCCTTTCTGTGGCTGTCGGAGGGAGAGGACCCACAGACCTCTTTCCCCCTCACTGCCTCAAGTTTTTCTGGAAATCTGTTTGCATTTTTAGTTAAAGTACTTAAATCAATTGAAGAAATTCCTGCTATAGTGCTATTTGCTTTGTTTGTCTTTTATACTGTATTTTCTTGGTTGGGGTTTTGGTTTTTTTAAATGGTGAAAACTGTCAGATGAAATGCACTAAATATAAATGGAGACTGAACAATGTTCACTTTCCAGCTATAGGAAAACTTTATAGAGACTTGAAATTTTTCTTTAATTGAAATGAAAGGGTTTTGCCATTTGTTTTCCTGCCACAGGTTGTAACTTTTTATAGAAACAAAACTTACATCAGTCACTTAATGTAAAATGCAGAATTGTATGTACCGTTCATGAAGAAAATATAAATTTACAGTGTTCTGTGAGAATGTTACTGCTGACTTCTTTCCCAAGGTGTAGAATATTTTTTTGATTTATGAACTCATTTTTGACTCCAGTGGTTTATACAGACCAATTCTACAGCTGCAACATTTTCACAAAGGTAATTAAATCTGGATTTCTGGGCCCCTGGCGTTTGCAGATTTCATTTTATTTTGTTGCTTTAAAGCTCAGTGCAGACCAATTGTTGACTATAGGGGAAAATAAAGTTAATTCAAGTTTTGTGTTAAGGGTGTTGCGTCAGTTTTGTTGATTAACTTGGTAACATGTTGCTTATAGTCCTAGTTATGAATTCAGTTGTGCAAGCTCCAGAACGCAAATCTGCTGACCTCATTAAGGTGCCGTAATGCAGCCACAGCAGCTACTTAATGTCCTTCCAGCTTAGATCTATTAGGCCACACACAGGGCCTCTGCTGTACCGTGGCTGTACTCTTGTGAAGACCAGCAACCATCTCCTCCAAACACAGTGTTGCAGTGGCTCCTTCCAGGCACATGGAGCAGCTCAAGGTGTCTCAGTTGCTTACCCACATGAAGAAGAGAAGGGGTGATGATGAGGTGCACTGTTTGTCATATCTTGCTTTTTCCACACAGATCTGTATCCTGCCCCCTCACCACTGGTAAAAAATAAAGTGATCTAACATTTGGAAGAACAGCTGAAAGGCAACAGAACAGATGCTGCTGGTCAGACTCTGGTTTGGCAGTAACTCAGCCTTGGTTTAAAAGAGGAAGAAAGAGGTTGCCCTCCCTCCATTTACAAAGATGTAAAGGTATCTTTACAGTTGGGTCAGATTGGTTTCCATCTTAGCTGACAGTTCTCTTTAACAGAGCAGAACTGAGTGAATCCTGTCAACTTTTACAGTGTCCTTGAAGCTACATGAAAGAAAAATAAGCTTAACTTAAACTAGAGGAATCTGAGCTAGCCTGGGCCTAGAGTTGTCTACCACTTACCTGAGTTTACTTAACTTAAACTTACTTGACTTTAGGACTTCAGCTCTCTTCTACCTCTTCTAAGAACTGGACCACACTTTTTTTCCAGCCAAGAAAGCTAGCATCTTGCATTTTTTGCAAACATGTAGTCTGTACATTTCCTTAAGTACAGCCATCCTTTCTTTGTTCTGCTAGGTTGAATTCTGAAGATCTTAAGGCATAACTGCCCCAAAACAGTAAAATTCAAAGTAAAAAATTTTTAAAAAATGCTTAAGCCAGGCTCTGGTCTCCAGTTGCTAAGGGACTAAAACTGCAAGTGTCCAGAAGCATAAGGTCTGTATCACTTAATCATTATTGTTGAAAGCCATGAGGGCAGAAGGCACTGTTGATAATCCCAGGAGAAACTGACTTGTGGAAGGAATTCCATAATGGAGGGAGAGAAAAGTCATTCATTAAGTATCATGAGAGATAGATATACTGTTGGAAAAACAGCTGAATGCTTGACTCAGCCTTCTATACACATCAATCCTACTGTGAGTAAAAACTGAAAATAAGTCATATTTAGCCACGACTAAAACTTTATTTAACCCAAAATGTACAACCTGTTCCAAGACGTGGCCTTGAAGCAAATGCAACAAAAGGCAAGGAACATGACTGGGTCGTGTTTCCTGTCTTATTTTTCAGCCAGTAGTTTGCATTAAAACAAAGTGTCCCAGCACAATCATTTTCAACACTGTGGATGAATGTTTAAAATAAACCAGAATTGCATTAGCTAGCACTTGAAAAATGTTGACCAGGACCCATGAAGCCTCTAAGCACATTTTTCCTCCCTGTGCAAATGTACAATGCTGCAATTACTTAGAGTTGCATTTTAAGCAGTATCTAATCAAGAAGCTCTGTTCCGGACAGATTAAATGAAATGCGATTTTCAGAAACAAGGAAACACCTTCACTTACTTCTTTTTTATTTGTCAAACAAAGCGTATGTTGCCAAGCCTCTCCTAGAGCTGTGATGGTGCCCAGCCCTGTTCTCCCCAAGCAGTACTGTCCAGTATAAACAGGAACTTACCTCTGTGGTGTCTGGTAGTATGAGCAGGGCAGAAAACCCCAACAACAAACCCAGATTCAGCTGAAACATCACTTCCATCAGAGCCACATGAACTGCTCCTGAGGCACCTCTACCAGCTCACTAAGGCTTCAGTGGAAAGAGAAAGGGCACCCACTACTAAATGAAACAAATCTTTTATTCATGAGCATTGTTATCTTAAAGTCACAAATTATGAAAGGAAGGCAAATCAGAAGAGACTGACAGAGCATCTTTGAAATGACAAAGGTAAAAATTCTCTTTCTGAACACTCCTAACTTAAGAAAGAAAAAGGTTGCATAGGCTTGCTACAGTGCGCACACACAAAACTGAAGTACATGGAGGTTTTACATTACAATTTGGAGTGTACACTGGCTACTTGGAAAACGTTCACTTGCAAGTCCAAGACAGCTATTGGAACAACCTGTGGAGTAAGGCTTATGAATATTTAATTTTCAGTCCCATAAAATATACTGAACACAGAACTACCAGCAAAATTACACTTTTGAACCTTGTTCTGTAATCTCTCACTGACAGGATCTTTTCAGAAAGGGCTGTTTTCGTGTCTGCCTCTCCCAAGTTACTTTGGAAAAGAAACAGCAGAAACAACATCAGCGGATTCTTCACAGCATCAGAACCAAACAAAACATCTATCAGAATGTAAGTGGAATGTTCTGGGCATGCAAAAACAGCCAACCATGCAGACAAAAAAACTCTTCAATAGATTACAAGCGTAAAATTACTCAAACTTCTCCTTAAAAGAACAGCTACAGTACCCTTGCAGCCTCAACAGTCCTACCACCAAAGCTGAAAGAGGTTTACTCTTCCAGGAGTGCAGGCCTGCACGCCTGATGGAGAGAGGTTTTCCATGGCTCTTTATAGTGAGTTTGTGGCTTGTTCTTTGGTGTGTGAAAGCCGGAAGTTCTGGCAGGATGTTCCACATGTTCAATTCTGAATTTTAAGTTGTTCTTTGTGACAATATTACAAACCATATGAATACTTCCGGTTACTTATCAGACTGACCTCTAGAGCAGGAAAGGATCCATTAGAAAAATGATTCTCGCAGGTGATGAAGTACACGTTTTCCTGACAATACTTGTGGTAGTTCAGTGATTACTATGACAGCATCATTTTGGCTTTGTTACAGGAAAACCATCAACTATTCCTAAAAATAAATTTTTTTTCCCCTTTAAAGTGTTGGTTATAAAACCAAGCTCATAATGTCCACATTTCTTTTAAAATAGGATTTACATCATTCATAACATGGATCTTTTTAATGTGGACATACAGACAAAATAGCACTGAGGAGGAAAAAGCAGCCACAGCTGCATTAAATGGGGATCTGAAGTTTGAACATAAAGATCTGTTAACAACTGTTATGTCCAACTGAATAACTACTGGTGTGTTTCCTTGTGTATACACCTCTGAGTAGCCTGTTGAATTGCTGAAGGGATTGTCATGTCTACCAGACAGATAATGAGGAAACGCAGGACACACAAGAACAGATCTAGCAGCGCTTTGACTTGAAAGATATTTGTGTCACATCTATAAAGTGTAAGTTACTGTGTTAACAGAGCAGACAAAGGGCACAAAATTAATCAGTACTATGGAAAAGCCCACACTACTGTGCGTTAGAAAACAGAGTGGTTTCTTGACAGGGCACAGCAGAAGTCGGCACATTTACATTTGCCTTTTGTTGCTGCTCTTCTCAAAAACATCTTCACTGTTGACAAACACCAACTAAAAAGCAGTGAAGCCTTAACACACATTTAGAATCCACTTCCTCAGTGTCACAGTGGTTACCTTACAAAGCCAGATCAAGCTACAGGACTGTTTCTTTTTTTACTTTACAAAACTAACTATATCCCATTTTGTTTGCTTCATTAATACAGCTTTTGTTGCTGTAGTAATTAACCTGTTACTTTTGCATCAGAAAATCATTCATCTAAGAAGGCTAGTTCTACCATTCACCCAAGTAAGTAATTCGGAATCAACCGGGTCAAAAGCAGAAGCAATCAGCACGCAGGGTCTGCCTGGAGCCTTCGCATGGAATGAGGGGCTCTGAGCCCCACCAGCTCGGTCTGACTGCCCCAAGCAGTGCACTGCTCAGCCAGAGGGGAAGGCGCTCACCGATCCCAGCAGCACAGCAGAACAGGACTCCAGCACAGCATCACCCACATCAGCGCACAGCCTCAACTTTGGGCAGTGGTTTAACTTCAAAGGCAAGGCAGGGAATGCTCAGGTGCTGCACCTCTTACATGGGGGTAGAAAGCTGCAGCAAAGCTGAGCTGGACACCACAGCTACAGCTGCCAGAAGGGATTTAGTGGAACATGTAACCCCAAAGCACAGGCGCAACAGAACCCAGAACTGCACAACAAGATGAAAATCACTCAAGCAGCTGGCTCACTAGTGACCAGATCTGTTCAACAGCTGGAAGCATGAACAAAGGAAAAAGCGGGGACTCAGTGGGTTAGTGTGAACAATGCTCTTGAGAAGGTATTGCTACTTCTTGTACGATGGCTGAAAATTTACACTAAGTGATCAGAAACATGCGCTTGAATCGGCATCCCAAAGAAGGATGCCATCGGTGTATCATTCTTATGTCAAAGTGAGTTACTCAATGCCTGTTCAGACAGAATGACGGCCATTAAGTGACACGTCACATTTTAAGTGCAAAACATTTTTGGCATAAGTGAAAAATAGAAAAACCTTAACTAATAAAAAAGTATTTTCTTATATACTAGCATAGGTCTGATCCTGCAAGCACAGAACTCAGGAACCCCAGCTGAGTCCAGCTGGAGGCCTGTGCCCTAACACTTAGAGGAAGAGGTCTTCAATTCACTGTTAGTGTTTAAACTTGTTTACATGTAGTGTAAATAATACACACACAAGCATATACACACTGTGTGTATAAGGTGTGTATATATGGACATGTGTGCACGTGTGTTTGTGTACCCATACACACAACATGGCTCCTGAATAAATTGCAGATGTTGCTATTTTGAGATGCACCATTCACAGTACACAGCTTCTCGTTGGTATCTTCCAATAACAGGACCTACTCAATGACATCTTCAGGTTATGCACTGTATCATTTTAATGCCTTAAAGGTAAAGTTATGAGCCAACTGCTCTATCCCATCACTGGGTCTTCCAGAGAGGATTCAAGTATAGCCAACCATCGCCCTGCAAGAAAATTAGGGAGAGTTTGCTAATGAGATTTATACATACAGGATTGGTGTAGGTTCACATAAAGCTAAAATAATTCTTATCAACACAAGAAACCAGCCCCTGTCATCTGAAAATTCTGTGGTTAATCAATTTACAGATAATTTGGGCAGCAGGGAAAAAATTACAAGGCGGAAGGGAAGCTATGAGAAGATGGAACAGGTGAACTGCTGGTTTAAACAGCTGGTCAGAGTGGCTAACATGACAACACAGTAACATAGTTAATTCTCTCAGACAGTCATAGTTCCCCTCCCCTTCCCTCTAGGAAAGGGCAAAGACAAACTTTAAAAGCTGTTTCATTCCAAGCAGATGAAACCCAAGACTTTAAGATGTCCATGCTTAATTACACTGGACAAGTATCCCTAGACCATATTCACTTTACTATGCTGAGATCGAGATTAGCAGGGGTTATGAGTACACAGCACTTGCAAATTAAGATGTGGATTTTAAGGTAAAAACCAGCTTTAAGTGCCTAACATTAGGTACCAAAAATTCAGGTTCAAATCTAACTGAAGGAAAGTAAACTAGTTCACAATATGGACATGGAAAAACCCATTGCTCTTTAAGGGCCAGACTGGTGAAAATAGAGTTTACAACAGTCAGTGGTAAAAACCACAGGCAAATTGATCTGTCCCTAGCATCCTCCTGTACACAGAAACATGTCTTTGAAATAAGGCAATAGAAATACCTCTTTGGCAAAGTATTTTGGTTTCCACTGTGCTGCAAGAGCCACACGTTGCCTCTCCTCTGCTCGCTGTCTCTCTTCAAGGTGGTGCTTGTGCTCTGTGGCTGCATCGATATTGCCTTCTTTCAGAGAGTTGGTGACGTGCTGCCAGAGGTGCCTGTGTGATGGAGAAGGAGCACAAGTGACAGCGTGAGAGTACTTCTCAGTGGCCACAGTATGGTGAGAGGTGGCCTGACACCATGTTCTCCATGCTGCTTCTGCAATCATATAGCTCGTGAACCATCACTCTCCTGGGATGGTCACTGTATTTGTGGACCAGATTCTCCAATTTCCTCAGCTCCCAGTGTTTTGCAAGTTAATCTGATCGCTTTTGTTCATGTTCCTGACTCTTCACAACCTAAGCTTTTTTCTCACAGCAGAGGGATTTATGTTTACCATTTTCTATCCACATTCCTTACTGACGACCCACCCCGAAATGACATGTGTTTATTCTGTGTTCATTTGCAGTGATATTTGTGAATTATAACAGAATGTCAGCCAAAAGCCAAGAGTACATTAAACTGGGACACTTGACTGCTCCCACCCAGGTTACTAACAGAGGAGTTGGTGCACTGATTCTAGGGAGCCTTCTAGGTCTGTGCTCTCAAATCACAGCTAATAATAATTTCCAGTATACAACCAAACTTGTTTTTCACACAATGGACAGCATTCAGGTTTCGAAGCCTTCTCACACTACATCAGCCCAGAAAAATACTGAGAGGAAACCAACTGCAGCTTTCACATACTTCCAGGGATGTTTAAATGAGTTTCTGTTTACAACCTGATAAACTATATATCCTGCAGGAACACCAGATAAGTTGTAATTTGCTTACTAGTATCCAAAAAAACCCCAATAAATACACTGTAGAGCTACTGGCTTCCTTATTTACTCCAACCTTTCTGTTCCAAATCTACAGGGGAAAGATGAGTTTGTGATAAGGAAGCATGTCTAGAAAGTAGCAAAATTATATTTGACCCTGCACACTGACTCAAGACATACCTTTGTACAATAAAGAGAGCATATCCACAGGCAATAAAATGAAGCTTAGCTTATGTTTTTAAATCCTCAAAAAATATTCTGAAATGCAATAAAAATACTGATTTTTCTAAAGATAAGCATCAACAGTTATTGACAGTGATAGTAACAGTGCAAGTTTTGTTCTAATGTACCTAATCAGAGTTAGGCACATGATGTGGGTGCTGAGAGCCTTAATACACGTGTGTGTGTATTTGTATCTCACACTGCATCACACTTTGCATATTTTTATACATATATATAAAATCTAAAATATATAAACCATGTATTTCCAGTGTAAATTATAAGATGTAACATTACTTGCATCAGACTAACTTGGCTACCATGTTACCATCATGCAAAGCAGCAGCTGAAAACTGCATTACCATTTTCCAAGCGCTCATTAAAACGCATACAAGTATTTTCCCCCTCCACAGAACTGATGTACATGTCACTATAATGTAACTTATGTTCCACAGAAACAATACACAGCTTCAGCTGTTTGTGCCTAGGTTAATGTACTGCAGCAAGCGAGGTGTTTTTCAGCCACACCATTTACAATTGCACTTTGCCTCCCTGTTCGGCTCCCATTGGAGGTTCAGAAGCAGAACACTAACATCTCTGCCCTTACCTGGATTCCAGTGGGCCTTGCTTTGCTATCGGCCTAATCTTTTTCCTGATAATGGGCAGTTTGTTGGTGTCAATCACTTTGGTTTCTCCATTGCTGTAAGTAAATTCCAGTGTTCCATTCCATTCTCCCTGTGCCTTGCATACAATGGTGTTAGTGGGACTGTGTTTTACTTCAGCTGTAACCCTAATTCAAGAGGGAAGAAGAAAAAAAGACCACAGAAATAACTGGTACCATTCATTATTAGCATACAAAAGCACTACCACAGCTAAGGCTACAGGCAGCTTTCTACATCTACACAGCGATTTTTCAAGCACAGTAGTGACACTGTCTCCAAAAGGAAAGACTCAACCCAAGGAAGCTTTGCTAACACAGCACTAGACAACATTCTCCCAAAGTACAGCCATAATGCAGCTTCAAACTTTGACACAGCTCTAACCCAGAGCTGTTCACCTCATCAGCCTGAAAAACAATTCCTGACATCCATGTGACGTTTCCAGTCCACATGTTATTTTTGTACCTGAGCATAATGATGTCAGATACTGATGTCAAAGACTTCAAGTACCTACCTCTATTTTCTTTTTTAGCTGTGCACAGTTACTTTTCAGCTGCTCAGAGGCAATGACTGAAGCCACCTCACTGGTTCAAAAACTGGTCTGAGAGTGAGCAAAGTAGATAGGTAGGACTGGAAACCCAAAATGCAGGGAGAAGCTTCATGTGTGTGTGTGTGTGTGCATCTTATGAACATGCAAGCCATGTCAAGCAATCTGTAAATTCAGTTGTTAAATTATCACATTAATACAGCACAACCTTCCCCAATTTTCCCTCACTCTGATGGCACCAATTATTAATCTACAACTTTCAGAAAAGCCCCTGTGAAAACATTAGACCAACTGAAATAACAGAGGTACCCATGCAGAAGTGCAGCTTCTCATGGACACTGCTACAGCCCACAACACAACAAGGTCCTTTAATGACTGTACCATCAAGTTGAGCATGGAATTAAGACAGGAGCTGTCTTGCACAGTGCCTCTTTGCATCCTTAATAAAGGGGAACCAAAGACACATAAATAATATCTTCATCATCTGGAGTTTTGGTGCAGGAGTAGGAGTCCCCAGCAGGGAGCTATCGCTATGGGCAGCACCACTTTTGCTTCTCTCCTCCTTAGAGGAGCTCCCTCTGCCTGGAACACTGGTTCATCTGCAAGAACCACACAAAAGCAGCAGCTGGTGCAGCAGAAACACTGCCTGTTCTGGTCCTGCACTTAAGAGTGATTTTTACAAGCAACAAAGTCCAGAAGAATACATTGACTTTAGTTTAATGAGAGAAATACAGCCAATTCAGCGAAATGATATAAGACATGTAACTACAATAAACTGTGCTCCAAAGCAGTAAGTCATCCCAGACACTAATAGGAAAAGAAATTCGGGTATCTATAGTCTATAAAATACTCCAAGAGAAGAACCGAACAGATGCCCAAGCCTCTTGGCATTGAAATCCAGTAGCAGGTAAACATGAATAAGACAGTAATTCCAGTACCTGTGGACCTTCCCTCCATAGAATGGCTTCGTGTGGAATGTGACCGTAGCAGAATATCCTGTTCTGGCACAAGTGATGTTGACTTTCCCTCCAAGCTCCACCCATGGGATCGTAAGTATCGAGCGAGCATAGGCACTAGGCAGGGTGAAAACATACTCTTCTTCATGTTCCATCAAGTGAAGAACACCTATTTAGGAAGAAGGTTGAAACTGAAATTATGAAGTTCACTGGTGAGACCAGATAGTCACTAACCAAACAATGCCATCAAAAGGTACTTCCATAAAGCGCACAACATGCAACTCCCCTTGAAGAAGGGCACTGTTTGCTGAGGAAAAAGTCTGTCCTCTGGAACAAACTTCTTCAAACAAACATTTTCAGCAGCACACAGTCGGAATGTGAACCCCAGGGACTTTCGTGGTACCAAAGGGCTTAGCAGAAAATCTGGCCGTGTTAGTTATTTTGCGTTACTGACAAGCAATAAACTGTTAAAGCTGGAAAAAAGTAACACTTGCTTACAAACCACCACACTGAATACTCAGATGCTCACTCAGCATCATGTCATAATCTTTCTCCAGAAAAAATATGGGCATGGCCAAAGGACTCTTCAGTTCTCCATTCAATCCGACATGACCAGGTCCACTTCATACTGGTGGGGCATAAGAGGCTCTCCTCCAAGGTCTAGCCCACATACAACTAGGAAACAAGCTTCAGGAAGCCTCCTAGAAATTGCCTCTAAGTTTGCTCCTTCATTCCCAAATGCCTGGTTTCCCACACGCCCTTTGCAAAAGTCTAGCATCATCAAAGTAAGGGCCACCAGGGCCGCTGCTCTGTTACCACCACCACCGGTGTCTCAGCCAGGCAGAGAAAATGTCTTTCAATTTCATTTCATTCTGTAAAGGTCGCTCCACCCTCAACATTATGGGGTTGTAACTAAAAACAACAACATGCAGCAGCAATAGTAATTTGTTAAGACTGTACATCTGATCAGCTCTTAGTGTCTCCTGGGGTTAAGGATTCAGCTCCATCCCCATCACAGCTGTAGTTTGGGCTTCAGGATGACAAAGAGCAGGACGTAATACCAGGTAAAGAGCATCTTAAACCTTACACACAGAATTAAATAATGCTAAATATCTATAGCATATTTTTGATTGGAGATTTACACTCTTTTGTGCCCTACTTAATAACTGCCTAAAGGCAAAAATTACAGCTTTGCATTTTTCATAATGGGGATTAAAAATAACCCATCACGGGAAGCACTCAGAACCCAGAAATATTTGGAAAACACCCAGATCTTGGCAAGTAATAGTATCTGTTTAGAAACAAGATGAGCTTGAGCCAATTTGCCTTCACCCTGGGGCAGGCAGGGGAAGAACACGTTAGTAGCAGTACTGACTAGTTCGTCTATGTGTTTAAGGGAATCACAACACTACTTTTGCAAAGTGATCTAGCATGCAATGATGAAGAAGCACTAAATAGGAACAAGGCACTACTACTGCCAACATGAAAATATGCCCTGAACGCTGTATGAAAACACAAACCTAGAAAACAGTCAAAATTTTAGAGTGCAGAGCTCTGAGCAGAATCATCATCTTAAATATTGGCTCCAATTAACAGCACTCAGCACAGGCACAGGAAGCTCCACAACTCGTAACTTCTGCCATCTGAAACTGCGCCACAGGAAAACATCTTTTGCAAACCAGAACAGTTCTACGCAGTTATTCTCAGGACTCCTGCAACCTCAGCCTGCCAGCAACAACACAGCTGGCAGCTGCTTGCCAAACTACTGCAGCAAGTTTGGCACAACCAAGCCAGAGGCCGCAAAAGCACAGACACAGAAAAGCAGTGTCTTAAAAGGACCTGCAATCATTTTGCCTCAGCAAGTTGCTCGTGTCACTTGTGCTGAACCCTCACAAGCAGGAACATCCAGGACACAGCTGGAATACACACACTTTGCCTCAAGCTTCCTTGGCTCCATACTTGCAGGTAAAAGCAAGCTGAACACACTGCAGGGAGGCTGAACTACCCAATTCAGCCAGGATATGCAGCCAGGGAGAACTTTTACTTGGAAAGACGACGCTGCTTAGAAAACTCATTAAATGGATGTTGCAATAACAGTAACTTAAAAAACAACAATCAAGAAGCCTCTTACCCTGGTGATCACATTCAAAAAGGATCAAAGAAAGCTCACGGGTACTGATCAAATGCAGAAAGGAAGCCTGGCAATCTGCAGGTGGGCATTTTCTACACAGTCATAGAATCACCTAGGTTGGAAAAGACCTTCAGGCTCATCAAGTCTAACCATTACCCCAGGACTACCATGTCCACCACTAAACCATTGAGGGCCTCATCTACAGAGTTTTCTGAACACTTCCAGGGACAGTGATTCCAACACTTCCCTGGGCAGCCTGTTCCAACACCTGAGCACCCTCTCTGTGAAGAAATTTTCAGACTCAATCTTGTCAGTTTCCCTTTCTCCTCCTCTTCCCATTTATTCTCCACTTTCTTCATGCCAGTCATGATAAACAGACATGCAGCAGCAACTAGCTGTGGGAAATAGCCTGTGGAGGTACCCACGAGGTCACATTTCCACAGTCTTAATGGTCTAAGCACAGACACGATCCTCACACAGTCAAAAAGCATCAGCTTCCAACATGGCAGTTTTTGCAGGCTTTCATGACTGGTGATAGGTTTTTCTGTTAGACAAAAAGTCTAACCCTTGCCTGGTGGGCAGGGGTGGTGCTCACTACTGGGGGGAGAACCTCACTGTGTTTATGATCCACACCTTCACATGAGCTTCTCCAGAGCCTCCGGCTTCCCCAGGCCCAGCCATCTGACCATCACTGTGTGTCACTGCATAAGAGGAAACTGCCACAGTAAACATAATTCTCTCTGTGTTAGTGTAGCTTTACTTTCGTCTCTCTGATGGGATCAATAGCTTTTTTCCTCCATGCTCAAGTGGGAGGGATGCCAAGCTCTAATGAACACTGGCAAGCACATAGAAAAGTGAGCTGCAAATAACATCAGTGACCTTCAATGTAAATATTTAACTACCACAGCAGGTTAGATATTAAACACTGAACCCAGCTCTTGGCAGTATTTTTAGCACCTAGAAGCATACTTTTTGAATTCTTTAAATACCTGAATAAATACATTTTTAATGAAGTGCTATTTCACTTGAAACATATTCCAGCTCAATAACTGCAATCTAAACAAGAACAAAGGGAGCATTTGAAATATCCACAATTGATGCTACATTTAGTATTAACCAAAGTGTTAGCTTTGCACTCCATCATTTGCACTGTCCACATGCAAAACCTCATTTAACTGAAGCATCATGAAGACTGCAGCTGCAGCACCATGACTGTAACTGAGACCTGTGCTCTCTCAGGGAAGAGAAAGCCAGAATGACACTGCGCATTTGTAACTGCTACCACAATTTGATTTCATGCCCTACCCTGCAGAGGAGAGAAATTAAAGGCAGAAAAAAGTAAAATCTAACAGTTATTTTTAACATTTTAAGATCTGCTTTCACACATCATCACATTGGGACTGATCTTAAAAAATACACCATCTATTTTTCTTCTCTTGCTTCTCCACTGGATTATTCATTTTTGCCTTAAAAATGGCAGCACGTAAATATACATGAAAAGAAGATTCTCCCATTTTCAGTCACATTTCCTCCTCTCACATCAACGAATCATTTTGGAAACTGCAAATTCCCTTAAAGAAAAAAAAATCTGAAGTATTTATAAGCAGTTGTTATGCATGGAAGAATGCACCAGATTAAGTACCCAGGGAGGAACAGTGGATTTTGCAATCTAGTTTATGAGACAAAAATCCCACATAGAAGAGAGAATATTTTATAAACATGTGTGGAATTTTGGAAGTCCCCCTTGAAACATCCTCCACACCATTTGCTCCTGCTTTTTAACTAAGGCAACATATTCACAGTCATGCTCCTTCCAATGGCTCCTTGGCCTGCATTAAAAGAAGTGATGCTCATGACATATGTTTTCACCCATGTGATTTTTACATGTCCCTCACTAATGTTGCAGCTTTGTGCATTGATTTTCCAGTAATGCACACTGACAAAATACCCAGAGGAGGCTCTGGATCAATAAGGTGCAGAAGAGGCATGTGAAATTTAATGCTTCCCACTGACTGTATGGAGATCAATTCAAACAACAAATGGTACACGGGACACAAACAGCCTTGGGCAGTTTCCTAATTTAACAGGCTCTCCACTCCCTCTGCACTGTTCTTAACAGGGCACAAACAGGAGTAAGTTATGTGGGGCATGAAACCCACAAGGGTATAGAGCATCAGGTTCCAATGGGAAAACATGAGACGCCAGAACCAGGCTCTTGTCGTCTCATAGACATTCCCGTGAGCTGCGCTGCACTGCTCGTTTTCCAAAGAGTGGAGCCATTTGCCAAATTAAGTAATGAGTGTCATGCCATATGGAAACAGTTCTGAAACCAACGGGCTAAAAAACATTGGTACAAAAATCAGTGCTGGGGAAATATTTAGGTAGCTCTAGTGGCACAGAGAAGTAAATTTTTGGGACTGGTAAACTGAAAAGTCACTAATGCCTCAGGAATAGAAATTACAGACCTGTACATCTGTAAACATATACAGATACTTGAACAGAAAAACCCCAAACAAAAGAACATTACTGCTCTCATTTAGATTTATCCTGGAAAGTGCATCCTATCAAATCTTTTCAAGGTTGATTTCAATTTAAAAGGTAATTTCTGGATGCCTACACCTCACTAGTTTTTCAAACACTTAAGATAGCAGGAGTGAAAATACAAGGCATAACCAGCCGCTTGATAATACAGAGTAATCCACCTAAACCTACTTGATGTTCTCTGCAAAATAAACCCGTGAGTCAAAGGTGACACTTTCTGCTGGATTTTGTAACTTTGGAACAAAATCCAAGAGCACAAAAGGAACAAGCACCGCCCACACTGAGGTGTTCTCACCGCAGCCTTTTCCACTTATCTACCTTCCATCCTTATCCTACAACTAGGGTCTGTTTTATTCTACAACCAGTATCTAAAGATTCTTTGGACCATGTAAAAAACCCATCAAATATTTACACTGACTCTCCCATCCCTCACTATTTTAAATCTTAATGAGATCCTATTCACTATATCGCCTTCTTCCACACTCTCGCATTAGTACATAATTAACCAGAATTAGGGACTGCGCATGCAACATGAATTCTTTTATGCAAAATACTCTGTCTTCTATTCAGGGTAGCTTTCTCACGAGGAAACGGGGTGCTGACTACTCTGAAGAATAGGAAGTTGATATATAGTGAAGAAAAAATTGAGACATTTCATTAGTAAGCCAGATTTAGACCCCTCATAACCACAGATGGAGGACTAGCATATCAAACAGCATCTCACATGGATTTCCAATCATGCTTTCCTCCTTGTTCGGCATCTCTGCGACTGATACTTACTTTGAATCAACAAACAAACATCAGAGATAAAGAAAAAAAATCTTAGTCACTCCGAGGTGCAACACACACTAAAAATTATACAATTGAGATACTGAGCTATACTCTGTATGACAGGACCACACTGTCCTCATATCTCCACATGCTTTCAATTCTTGTAGAAGCCTTTCTACCTCCACAACATCCTATTTTAGTATAACCACTGCTGCTTCTACCAACAGTGCTATTCTAACAATATTTTTATGCTATTCCAACAACATAGCATAAAAAGCAATATGCTGTATACATCTGAGGACATTGTGACCAGTTAAAAAAAATACCTTCAAAAACCACCACAGAGGCATGACCAGTGTGTTCCTCTCACAATACAGGTCTCAAAATTCAATAGGACTACTTTCTTGTAAAAGCCAACTGTGGTAGAAAAAGCTTCACTGAATTCCTTGAAGGGCACACACAAAACTATTCCACAGAGAGCAAAGTTTCAAAACACATCCCACTTGTTTGTATTCAACAGTGAGGCCACAACAAAATTACAGGTCAAACAAAAGTGTTCTGATAAATATCTCAGTAAGTACAAGGCGTCCACTTCCTCCCACTGAATTATCCAAAGCAGTAAGTGCAGCTCCCTAATGCTTTGTTTTTTTCACTCCATACATCAGATAGTACTATGAATGCACAGTATAATGAAAATACTCTATCAACACCAGAATGATTTAAACAAAGTCTCAGAATGGACACAGGTATTTTGAAGACATCAAGGAAACTGCCTCTAAATTCATGCAGAATCTAAAATCCTATTGTTCTAACAGAAAGCCAAAGGCACCGACATGTGTAAGTAAACTTCAGCAACAGCTGAAAAAGGGCTGAATGTTCATAATGGGGAAAAAGAAAAGAGAAAGAAAGAAAATAAAGAAGGAGGAGGAAAGAACAAAAAAACCCAACAATAACACATGATGAGTTTGGCTGTGCAACTCAGAGTAGCAAATACAATCAACCCCTGAGACTTCTTTGATTCACAAACTATCACTTTGTCTCTTACAAAAGCAGGATCAGTCATTCCTCAGAAACTTGTTTAATCCAGTTTTTAGTTTAAAATCAGATTCTACAACCTCAGCAGGCAACCTTGTAGTCAGAAAGCTTCTCCTAGTAGGTAACCTTGTTTTCTACCTATCTTAACTACTTTCATACACTTCTGACTAACAGCATAGCATGTCTTTCCACCACCTGCGCTTTGCTAGCCTAACTCACCCCATTTGAAATTCTGCAGTGCATAAAATGTCCCTGAAGAAAATTCTTCGAATTACATTTCACATTAAAAAATTATTAGGCCTGCATTACCAGATGCGTAAATACAGACACAGGTTTTGCACACTGTAAGTCCAGCGGCTTTGGTTCAGCAACCTGTTCCGCAGGGCTCACGCTGACTTCAATCTACTACAGAATTTATACTTCTGCAGTATATGAGAAAGAAATGTCTGCGGCAGGTTCTGATTTCCAGAAAGCTTCACCAGCTTAATTCTGAAGACTTCCCTGGGACTTTATGTTTTCAAAACTGAAGAAAGTGTCATTTTGAGTGAAGTAATCACATTGCAAATCAATGAGGCTGCCAGTTTCAAGCTGGCTGTTTCCAGATGACAGAAAAGCTTCAGCAATAAAACTTCTTCCTGCCCATTGCCAGTCCTCAACATGCAATAGAAATGCATGGGCTGCAGTGGGGCTTCTCTGTCACTTCCCAGAAATGCTGTCATCATAGAATCAGCTGGGTTGGAAAAGCCCTTTAAGATCGTCAAGTCCAGCCATTACCCCAGCACTGTCAAGGCCACCACTAAATCATGTCATGAAGGCATCATCTATATGGGTTTTGAACACTTCCAGGGATGGTGATACCACCACTGCCTTGGGCAACCATGAGGCTGCATGTCCGGCACCACTTACATGAACAAAAAAAGACAAATGATAACTATAAATTGGTAAACTCAAACTTCCCCCCAAAATGCCCATCATAAAGACAGCAGTAAACCCTGCAGCAGAAGAGTTCACCATTGCAGATGTTCCCCAAAGCCTGCCTCTACTCCTGGGATATCTCCAGGATCATGAAAAAAAAAGTGGTCAGGGGAGAACTTAGTCTCAGAAACACACACTAAGCTATCCTTGGGGTAGGGAAGTGGTTCATTTCTAGACTCTTTGTCTCTCGAAACTAGGACACATCAGGACTTTGAAGTCTTAAGTAATCCCCACAGCAGACACCCTCAATCCCAGGGAACTGTGCGTGCTTGCAGCAAGGAAAAGAAATTCCCCTACTCCTACATAACTGTAAGTGACTTTGTGTTTAATTTTATTTCCATTAAATAGCTCCCTTCACCAAGAACAACAGTAGTAGAAATTTATATATACCTGAAAAATGCAGCAAGTTAAACAGTGAGTCAGGCTGGCAGCAGTACAGTCAAGAGACAGAAAGAACAATTTCCCTTCTGACACTCCTTTCCCAACTTCCCTAACTCCGTATTAAAATCAAAATACTTAAGTCACAGGAAGAAGGAAACAGCCGTGCTGTTACAGACTTTTGCTATCACAATACTATCAAATGCAATAGTTAAGGAAGTGACAGGGCTTTTCTGTAAAAAACAGAATATATTGCCATCAGAAAAGAAGCTTCTGTAGCCTTTTCTACTGTTCGAATTTGTTCTTTAGTTCTAGCTAGTAGAAACAGCAAAACATATCTGTGTTTTTACCATAATCATTTTGTTGTTATTAATGAGCAAAACCTAATTGCTCATTTCCCACTCTACTTCTTTAGTACCTTTAATATCATAGTGTTTAACATAATGATGACAAAAAGAAGCATTTACCGTAAGTTGTCCTTCTCCTTCTGAGACTACAGTCTAAAAACTAGTTAAGACAAAACACCAAAAGCCACACACAAGGAATTACCCTCAAATGGCAAAAGGGACTAAATTGCTTAGAAACATGAAGTCAATATATTAGCAGTCAGTAATGACACTGGTACAGGTGTGTTTATCAGCTCCCATCACCCATGAAGAATTTGTTACAATTCCCTGTATTTCTGAATTCATGTTGAGCAATGACTTAACACAAAGCAGTCTATGCATGTATGATGTAGTAAATCATGACTTATACCTTGACTGCATGACTGTCTATAAAGCATGAGATAATACACTGACTTGGTGAACACCACAGAAACTATGAAAAAAAAGAACATTCGGCTTAAGCAAAAATGTGGAGTTTTCCTATTGCTTTGTTCCACTTATGCAACTATCTCATACCAAACTGTGCATCATTTTAAAAGTGAGCAAGACAAATAAAACTGTTCTTACAGAATATGCTGTTAGTAGCCATTTGCTACTGCAACTTAATTCTGTCTGACGTACAGCCACATGTTAACAGAATCACAAAAATATAAGTACACATACATACTGTACACATTCTGTCCGGACAGAAAAGAAGTTGTATGAACCCTGCAATTTTACTTCCAAACTTCACAAAACAAATAGTCACAAGGGTCAAAGGAAAGGTGAGAGGAAGAGCAAGCAGGGAAGTATCTGGATTTCTGTTGTGTTGACACCCATGACATTAGCTCAAAAAAACGAAGTAAAAGCACATTTCTTACCTTCACCTACCATAGAAACACCTATTGACATGCCCATAAACTTGCTTTTGGTCCATACATGAGCGTTCACACACATTTTCTTCTCTTTGCACTCACAGTAAAAGCAAGATATTGGTGGATGATGGGACACTTGTTCAGCTACAAACCTCAGCTTGTAGCACGTGGACTGGTTCTGGCCGAACTCCTTGGCTGGTTCCTTAGAAACCATGGAGGCACCGTTAGTTCTTAATGCTTTCACTTTATCTTTAGGCACATCCCAGGAGCAATGAAACATTTCACCAATTATAGGGTTATAGGGCTTCTTGGCAACCGCTCCCTTTCGGCCTTCATGAAAAGCTGTTAGATAATACTCCACAAAGCTGATAATTCTTTCCTCAGGAGTGGCTCCAGCTGCAATTGACAAAAACAGGTCTGGATGGGCCATGAAATTTGCATACATCTCCAGCAGGGATCTTTTCTCCAAAATAAATGTTGGAAGCACTACCTGTATGCAAAGCAGACAAAGGCAGACATGATTTCCCCATGATCATACTACCACAGGGGAAGAGTCGGGGGGAGAACAGTTAAGACAGCTGCAATTGTGGCCCTGTCAAGTTTTGGGAGAGTGTATTTTCCCTCCCCTGTACCAGCAATTTCATTTTCTTTGCAGTGTAAATAAAGAATGAAGAAAAAAAGCCTAGAGAGCCATGCAGGCTGCTTTCTGTTCCTTTAGGATTCTCAACAGCAGCTCACACAACAGGGATGGGCTGTTCTGCTCACATGGAAATCTGCCTCTTCCTCTCCTTTCAGTTAACAAACCAACCATTGTTCTCCTTGTTTACAGGACATAAAAGCCACACTTGATGTAAATTCATTTATAGCAAACATCAACAAACCCAACTCATAAAAATCTCCAAAAAGGGAGGACACACCCTCTGAAACCACTGGGACAAATGTTTTATATAAACGTAAACATCACCAACCTGTAAGTGGTGGAGAGTACACCTGCCCATTCTGTCAAACATCTAGGCTCCCAATTTCACCCTTGGGCCTTTGACCACCCACTGCATACGTATTAGGTCCTTTCCAGCCTCTAACAAACCACGCCAACTAGGTCTAACCAAAACCAAGTCTCAGGTCTGTTTCCAAGGATAAAACTACACCAAGAACCCTTCCCAAGAGGCTAAAGGCAATCAAACTCTCTCTGTTTGACTCCCCTCACTGTACATTGTCACTGTATGTGTGATGTCCTCTCCTACCTCTCTAGTCAAATCCCTTGCCACCCAGTCACCCCACGCACATGGCATCCCCTCAGCTATACTACACCATACTAGTGTGATGGGCCTCAGCATGCCTTCATCTTATTTCAGACAAGTTGAGACAAACAAGAGCTGCAGAAGCTGGGACTGGAGAGGCTCGAGGGGGGAAGCGGAGGGCAGAAAAAATCTGTGACTGAGCACGGGGCAGTCTGCAGTGACTTGGATGCAGCCTCAAGCAGCTCATCTGGCAACGCAGATGCTGTCAAAGTCATCCACTCAGGAGTAACAGTTTTCAGTAAGACATCCTGGAGTGCACGGCAAGGCAGACAAGGGCCAGGGGACTGAAAATAGTTTCTTTCCTTTCCTTCTCATCCATGCTCCGCACCTTGTGCAGGACTGTCCCTGGAGATCTTGGGGGCTGCCTCTGCATGACCAACAAGGACCCTATGGCACACACCTATTTGTCTAGAATCAAAGTGCCTCAACACTGCCAGATGCAGACCAACAGCTGTCCTCTATTAAAGCAATTCTGCTTTCCTCCTTAATTCTTCGTTGCACTTATTTTCTTCCCCCAGAGATCAGGTTATCAAAGGGACAACAGACAGCCAAACAGAAAAAACCTCCATCACTTCAGTCTAGAAATACTGGTAGTGACTATCATGAGCTCATTGCAGAGACTTGAAAGGGCAGAGAAATTAATTTGAACAAACAGCACTCTGTATCTTAAAAAGTGACCTTTATTAGCACAAATGGAGGAGAAAACTACAGACTATAGTTACAATGGTGCTAATTTTATGCTTCAACATTAAGCCTGCTGTGGTTTCATCCTGTTGACTTGATCATATAGTCTGCATTGCTACTCGCTCAAGTACCAGCTGTGTGCTTTGCTGCTTACATACTTAACACAGCCAACATCAACACAGCCACAAAATGAGATGTTACAAATCATTTGACTCTTAACATTCAGTTTCAAAAATCAATTTAAAATCCAAATAAAGCTTGAACTCCAGCTCTAACGATCTTGCTTTAAAAGCCCTACTAAAATGGAAACTACACCCTTAATTGCAGCAGGAAAGGAAGGATCCACTGCAAAGGGCAGAACAATTGAATTGTTCCCACAAAAGAAGGCAGAACTGTATGTGAAAAAGAACTGAGCTGCAGAGTTTGCACAACTCCAGTATTATAAATATTTCTTGAAAATGTTGCCTTTTACTAAATAATCTCATACCCTCAAAGTCTCAAAATGCAATACCAGCATGCACTAACATAAAAACCCCCACATCAGTTAGGGTGGTTTTTTTTTATTGGCCCTATCTTGATTTCTGCAGAAACAAGCAAAATAGAAATAAACAAATTTGGAAGTGTAACCACATTCTTCTTGCCAGCACTGGACTGTCATGCACTTGTGCTGGTACTCCAGAGTTTTTTAGCCCTTCTGCATCCAAACAGAATGCACTGTCCAGAAAAATACACTCTGAACCTATGTTCTTTATATTGGTTTTGTTCTGGATTACTAGCATGATTTTATCTTCTTATTGCATAAGAAGTCAAAACTGCTTCATTTTTTCCTCTGAGAAAAAGCCACCATGACAACCAAGCGGACAAAAGAGTCTCTCTAGAATAAATATGAAGTTACTGAAGTCTGAGGCAAAAAAATCTCCTGACTGCATTCTAAAATGTTAGAATAATCTCAGGCTTCAGGTGAAAAGGAAGCAGTTTAACAGTTTCCATTTTCACTGAGGTTAAAAAAAGAATATTGGATCAAAGCTTGATCATAATCTCCTACATTTTAGTTCACCTATACTTAATTAAATCTGAATGCAACTGAGAAAAGTAAGAGCATGGCTTCTTAAAAACAGAGATATTTATCCCTACTACTATTTACCGTGAGGCAAAACATGGGTGTCAACACCACTACCTGACCAAGGTGCCCCATGTGAGATGTCATTCTCACAGAGGTACAAAAGCTTTTCTACTGTCACCTGAGTCACTGTGAAAATAAATTTCATGCCACTTGTATTTTAAAATTACAATGCAAAAGTATATTGAGAGGCAAATTACAAACAACATCATCAACATCATACTACAATGTTAATTTACAACAGGTTGATCTTCTGCAATATTACTGGCAGTCCTTTTACACAGAATGGCAGCCCTTTATTTTTAGCACACATCAACTGCATAGGGAAGGTGAGGGAATGCAGGGGAGTGATCACCCATCTGTAAAACTCTTAGAATTAATTGCAATCCATTAAATGCCACTGCTAACAAATTCATGGCTCTGTCAGTGGGGTTTGGCACTATTTTTAATTTTTTAGAAGTCCAAAGAAAAAACAATTTAGCAACTTATTTTTTCCCCAGCAATTCCTATTTTAAATGAGGTTTAAAGTCCTAGCGCAGTCCGAGGCATCACTTTTGTACTATGTCCTGCTGCTGTGAACTGCTCCTCCCCCCAGCTCTCTTCAGCTACTGAAGTCTATTTGGCCACCACAGAGTTCAACCTGTTCTAGCAAATCCCCATGCAGATTTAATACTTCATTGCAAGTGTTTTCCTTCACAGTAGATTTTTACCATTTAACTCCTCATTAAAAGGCAGAGCAGCATGACATCTCAGAAATGAAGCACCTCTGCAACATTAAATGTGACTATCATCACTGTGGGAAATTGACGTCAGCAAGCAAGGCCAAGACTAACATAAGCAATCGCTCTGCAGGAAAAGGAAAGAACGCTGCTTCCTCTGATACAGTACATGAAGGTAATGATTATGCATCCAGAACTCAAAGCGACCAAGGGCTCAGAAAAGCTGTTTGTTCATGCACGTGTCACATTACAATCCATAGCTCACAAAATGGACCAAAGAAACAACCTTAGGGAAGGCAGCACAGGAAAATGCAAACACGTAAAACATCCTCTAATATTAGCAACTACTATGCCACAGCCACTTCCAGTAGAGGATGACCAACATCAAGGCTATCTGAAATCTGACCTGCAGAGGAATCACGAATGATGAGAAGAAAGACAGCCAACAAACCAAACTCTAGTGTCACATGTCTGTAGCCCCAAGGGCTTCATGTCAGTAAGAAAAAAAGCTAATAAAAAAAAGCAGCCAGCTGTCTTGTAATTTATGTTTTGTTTAATCCTCAAAACGGTCAGACAAGTGATGTGCACATGGCATGTCTAATTAATATTCATCATATGTGTATTCATGCATCACACAGAGTAGGGATGGATCTGACTCTGCCATATGCCTGTTCCTCTTTTCAGATTGTGGGTATTACATACACACATTCATGCATGCCGGTATTCTGCCGAACTATAGATCTGATAATATTCATTACTATCCTGAAAAACTGTGCTCTTAGAACACTATGTAAGGAAGAGGTTATCATACATATTGACATTCCTATTTTTCTTGTGTCTACACTTCTCTACAGGAATTTCTCTTATTTACATTAACTGTGTGTCTTTGGGATTTTGCCTCCTCTTCCATGACAAAAAGATGACACAAGGAGGAAAAATCTTGTTCATTACCAAAGACAAAATGTTTTGAAGACAAAAGAACAACAGGTATCCAATCTTGATCTAATTTAAACATTATGGACTCCCGCAACCTTAGCAAACCAACACAGAAAAGAGGAAGAGCTATGAAAAAATGAGGAATGTAAGAAAAACAAAACCAAAAATTAACTGTACATAACCCCAACATACTTAGAAGTGACAGGTATAAAGTATTCACCAATGAAATGATGAAACTTCTGTTCTATTTAGAACAAAACATTAATTTCTGTGCAGCTATTCAACAGCTAAACATAGCAACAGATCATGGGATTGCTCAGTCTTAAAAATGTATTTAAATACTGTCAATTGTTCCAGAGGAAGGAGAAAAGACTATATTGAGAAAGCCTCATTTAGTAAGAAAGTGATGGTAAAAATAGCTTCTGATTAATAAGTAAAATCAAAAGGAAAGCAGATGAACTCCTCAGAAAAGCAAAATGCCCATGAGAAGAATCTCCTGCAAAGCTACCACATGCACAAGGGAAATTCCCAGGAGATTCCAGAATTTTTTATTTGTGGAAGGTGTATCATAAGGAGCTCTTTTTATCTGTGCGAAGGGGATTACAAGGGGCTTACTGGGGAGGAGTGGGAGGAGAAGTGGAGGAGGTTATGTAGAAAAGTTGTGTGGAAGGAAAGGGAATTCTGTATCTCCACAAAACTCCATTCGATTACTTATTAAGTCCCATGGGAAGATTTCACTGGAATACTGTTGCAGGCGACGGCGCGGGGAATCAAGCGACGACTCAATATGAGTGATAAGCAAGTTCCACTTTATTGCCAGTC